>MU160216.1:0-62373 GCA_015888305.1 Antheraea pernyi
AAGGAGACTTCTATTCTAGACATGTGACTCTAGTGTAATTGAGTAATAGTGAGTCTATTACATTTTTGTCGTTATGACTACAAAGTAAATTTCTGTCAACACGTACAACGTCATAAACTGATCTCCATGAAAGTTGGTATTTATGTATAATTTGCTCCAACTTGAAAGATAGGATAATATATATTTCGATTAATGGACTCAATATTTTTTTAATTACAAATAAAATAATTATCAATGTTGATTATTGTTATTAATTGTAAGTTTCATCAGGCTCGAACAGATGGCGCTTTAAATAGTTTGATGAAAGAAAACTGTAGGACCGACTGTTATAGATATCTCATAGATGGCGCCATGTATTAATTTTGAATAATTCAATATGTAGTAACTGAGCCACAGCAACGCGTGGCTGGTTCAGCTAGTTATTACTATAAAATGTAAGGTTTTAATGGTCTCTGTTTTACTATAACTAGTCAACATGTGTCATGAATTAATATATTTTTGGTGTTGATATTATATTGTAATTTAAAATAGACGGAGACGCGGACTGTTGCTAGTATCCTTTAAATTGAAACGAGAATTGATTGTACGGTCAACATAAGAGTCAATAAGTTTTAGGGATCATTTTCTCGGAAGTAGTTCACTATGTACACAGAAAGGGCTCCGTGCCGCGTGTACTAAACCAAACAATCGTCCACGAATCAAACAAAGTCCGATTGCAACTGGGAAATTAGTTGAACTTTCTAATTCCGCGCCACTGCGGCAGCTCGAATATTGTATCGTTCACTAGTATGGGCATTTGTGGAGATCTCAGCCCCAAGAGAATTCGTTCGCTTCCAGGTAACATACAACGACTTTTAATTGAACTTATTGAAATCAAAGTTATTTTTATTACGTGCATCTGTATGTGTATTTTTACTTATTTATTTATAACAAATATATACAATATGTATATATTATTATTATTGTGTTACATATGACGATGTATATAATTCAGCAACTCGTGGCTAAATTCTCACATGTTATTAATTGTATTCTTATGAGGGCCAACTCTTTTTATTGTATAAAGGTGTTTTCCCTGACAATTATATCTATCTATCTATAAATATAATAAAAATGAAGTGTCTGTATGTAATATCAACAAAATATTTTTTTGCTGATTGGCTACGAAATCTACTGATAACAAAAATGCAACTTTTAAAATTTTGTCGGTCTGTCTGTCGGTTTGTTCCGGGTAATCTCCGGCTGGGCCGATTTTGACGGGAATTTCGCTGGCAGATAGCTGAAATTACAGCTGGTTACTTAGGCTACTTTCAATTAGACTAGCTATTAACCGCGGCTTCGTCCGCAAAGCTATCTCCAAAACGGTTAGACAGATTTTCACGAAATTTTCACCAGCAGGTAGCAGACATTATAATAAGTAATTTAGTCTATTTGAATTTAAACTAGCTGATAACCATGGCTTCGCCCGCAGTAGTATCTTCAAAACGGTTAGACTGATCTTCACAAAACTTTCAGTGACAGATATTTATCCGTATAAAATGTAATTCAAGCAATTTTAGTTTATACTAGCTGTTAACCGTGGCTTTGCCCGCAGTATTATCTCCAAAACGGTTAAATCGGTCTTCACAAGACTTTCATTGGTAGATGGCTCATTTTACGAAAAGTAATTTAGGTAATTTTAATTTAAAACAGCAGTTAACCGTGGCTTCACCTGTAGTGTTATCTCCAAAACGGTTGGACCGATCTTCACGAGGCTTTCACTAAGAAATATCTGACCTTATAAAAAGTAATTAAGGTTATTTTATTTTAAACTAGCTGTTACCCGCGACTTTATCTGCATGAAATTTTGCAAGATTTCAACTCGTTCTTTATTTTTAATTGGATAAATAATTACCAGCGTATTATTTACAATTCGACATTATACTTATTAATAACTTTAATGATATAGAGGTTTTCCTAATAAGATCTTAGATTATAAACCTATTACGTAAAGAGTTCCATAATACAATTTCTTGCGGAACAGACAAGCGTTTATTTTTTGTATGTTCACAAAATCTTAATTATAATGGCAATGTATATTAAATGTAATGTAAATGTAAATCTTTATAATAATATTTTAAGTTATTGTTTCATTAGTTCCTTATACAGTGTAAGTGAGCACTGAGGTAGTTATATTGTGGATTAAGGTTCCAAATATGTTGCTGATGACAAACCTCATTTGGCACGCTGTTAGTATTTATATATCTAATGTACACGTTACATGTTACTGTAAATGGCGTGCGTATCGTACTTACGATTGCTTTTAAAGAGCATTTCTCATAATTTTATAATTCTTTAATACCAATAAAAAAAAATCGTGCGGAGCTGCGGGTACACCTAGTAAGCAATCAAATACATTTCAATCATTTTTAGAAATGTCGTATGTCTGTCTATTTGTTTGAACACGCATTAATGTTAAAGTACGGCGTTCATAATAAAATCTCTTCAAGAAAATCATAAAGCATATCTTCGAGTAAAATTCAGTCTTCATTTTATTAATATCGGTTCGATCTATCATAAGTTTTTTAATGACGACGCGACTTAAGTACGAGAGAAAAGTAGATATTACTTAGACTTAATACATTCAGATGACTTTATTAGTCACTGTTTTGTACATCAGATTCCACGCGGAAGAAGTCGCGGGTATGGCTAGTTTTAAATAATGTTCAAATCAACATGTTTCAAGCGGTATAATTCAGAATAAGAAATATCAGACTAGAACAATTTAGGTGTTTAGCTAGACTTTTGACAAAATTCACCTGGGATGCCATTTTGTTTTGTGTTACTAAAAATGGTAATTATAGTAAATAATCAAGAAGTTAAAAACATATTTTTGAAGAAAAACATGGTACAAATTATCTTGTAGTAATATTTGAAACTTAGTAATTATTTTTGAAACAGTAAGTCAGATGTTCATGTAAGCTTTACCTGTTTTTTATTTCTCTTTTCTGAAGCCACCGGTCCATATTTACACTGATATATTACGACTCTGCACGTAGCTGTACAAATATAGCAACTAAAGAAAGGACAAGATATTCGTTGTGGGCTTCTTAGGCGAGTTCACAAACTACGAGATATCTCATTATTGGCGGTCAACGTGGTGGTATGCAGAAAACGGTGTCGTGCCATTTAAAATATATACGTGATAAACTGATTAATTCCAATATATGTACCATGCTTATGTTTGTATATAGAATTGGCATACTTAACTCTTTTTCGTGTAGTAATCCAAATTTGTACTGTTATATCGATTTTCATGAAAATTAGAATGCGCAGATATTTCAACACTGTGGATATATCTACGATCTCTACTGCACTATAACTCGGATATTTATTAAGACAAACAGTAATTGCATTGACTATTGGGATTACGTGGGAATATGATCACATTAGCAAGAGTCTCACTGTAGAAACATACATTTTTTCCTGATGAAGGATATGGGCATAACACGTCAGCCCACGATGTATTAGCGATTTCAAACTCCGAGAAGTCTTCAGTTCCATATTTTCACACATACAATGTTTACCTGTTTTTTTTTATATTGTAGTACGGCAAAATGACTGCACTGTGCCTGATGGTAAGCACAGTACAATCTAAAAACAATGACAACCACCGAGTGACACACTATCCATTGCCTTTCGCCACTTTCATGCCGGTTCAAAAGCGCTTTATTTCCTTCACCGTCAGCCGATAATGTTAATATTTTGAATTAATGAATTCGTTGATACCTCACAGGGTTCGAACCTGCGGACACCAAATTCCACTGGTCATATCGCTCGAGTATTCCAGCAGAGTACATCAGTACTTCAATCCGTAGCTATATCTAGTTTTATTATTATTTGAAACTTTGGAACTAAATATGTCATTATTTGTAATGTCAAAACAAAGTCCCAGAGCATATTACCGATTTGCTGGACTGTAAGTTTAAGCATCATGTCAAGCGGGTTTTGGTAGCAAATTAATTTTATAGAGTGGATAAACAATGAATCGAACGATGATGATATCTGGAATTTACTGCTCTCTGTGCATCCACTAGACACGATTGTAATATATAATGTATTGGAAATATATATATTAAAAACATGTAACCCGATTGAGTTTCTTGCTGGTTCTACTCGATGACTGGGTTGTTTTCCGAACTGATTGTAGTTTTGACGTTCAAAGGCGCTTTATTAGGGCCTAAATTGAATAATTTTTTTTTATTTTCATTGAATTCGATGTTGCTGACAAGCAAACAAAATTATTATGTACTCGTTTTGGTATATGTATTTGTCTTCTGTACTGTTTCATTATTATAAGTTTGCGAGATAAGATTTGTGAATGATATATAAAACTTATTTGAGTTCAAAGTAAGTACGTAAAGGTCCACAAACGAATGATCCATCAATCAATTTATCTATTGCCAATTTCTGATAAAAAACGCCGGGTTCACTTCACTGGGGTTCAACGTAACTTTATTGGGTGGAAGAAATTTCATAAGACCGGATCATTTGATGTCCAAAGTTATTTATTTATTAACCATTTGATTTGAATCAAATTACGTTTGTCGAACCTTTCCGCCTGCTTTATTGGTAAACGTATAATAATATAATAAAAGCATAGTAATTTTAATATATCACGTCATTTAAGCCAAACTATAAATTATAGAAAAATACTATTTCCTGCACTAAAGTGTTATGTGCGTGGGAAATTTCAAGTTTTAACATAACACAATAACTAACAGTAATTATTATGTAAATATAACGTAAATATATATTTATTTAAGGCAAGATGTCTGTTGTGTTATAATTTTCTTTGTGTATTTCAGTGGCCTAATCTGGAAGAACTAAAAATAAAAATGTAAATACTACCTATAAAATGACCCTATCATGACTGACTTGACACGTAGAATTCGAATCTATGAAACTACAACATTAAAAAGTTGAGGTTTGTGATTTTGGGTGTTCGGGGTAATCTCTGCTACTATCTATTGATTCGATTTTGAAAATTCTTTTACTATTAGAAAGGTATATTAGATTACTTTTATTTTGGTAAATATATATTTTCAATAATTGATCACAATAAATGTAATTAAAATTATCAAAATTCTATAATATGGCATTGCTAGAATGATTTGAAATAAAGGAATAAAATCCATAGCGAAATTAATTACTGTTACCTTTACAAAAGAAATACGAGAATCCATATTATACCCATAGAGTTAATATCTCAGTCAAAAATATTGTTTTTATGTGAAAAAGAAAATAAATGTTACAATTACTAAAGTTATTACATACAGGTTTCATGTATACTTTACAAATTCTTATTAAAACAAATAGCTAAATCAAAATGAAAATTTCAGATATAGCTTACTTTTTACAGTATGTTAATCGATGAAGTTGGTTAAAAGATAATAGTAAATAAAAACCATAATCCCGTAAAATTATTGCGTTGTTGCGAGGAAAGTAAATGGGACTGGGAATGGGAAAGTGAATGGTGAGGGCCAGAGAAGCAACCCAGAGGATACCTAGAAGACGTTTCTTACCAATATAATTATATAGGATAGTTTGATATCACAATTAGACCCGGTAGGTGTCGCTATAATAGGGTTCTAGGTTTTTTTTAAGATTTCCTAATAAAATTGGAACCGGTAATAACCGATTTGGCGCAGACGAAGTTGCGTGGGTCAACTAGTATTATTATAAAATTAACCTACAATTTGACCAGTAAATTTCAAAGAGCATGCAAGTTATGGAACGGAAGTCATGTTAAAAATATTCAATATAGGATGAAAAATGGTAATTGGAACGTGAGTAAAATGAAGGATGTCAAAACGTATTTTTCATTTACATGTGTGTCGTGTGTCATTCAAGCTGAAGTGTGAGTAATGTATATTTTAATTAATTTAATAAGTTTTAATGCATTTTATATTAAAAAAAATAGCTTTCTGCACTTCTCCTCCATATAAACTTTAACTATGCTAAATTTCAAGTTCATCCGTTCGCGCAATTCGCTTAAATAGGGTTACAAAGTTTTGGCTTCACGTATTAATGTATAAGAAGATAAATGTACGCGAATTTCGAAAAATCGTACATGGCAGGGTTCGAAACAAAACAAAAAACAGTCGATCATAACGACGTATAATGGACACGTAACAAAGTGAATAAAGAATAGCGAAATAATTCACATCACAGTTCTATGTTATTTCTAGTAATGGTAAAATCTATTAACAAAGTTGTTAAATATAAATTCTTTTGATCTTGTATCCACCTTGGATTTGATGTGAAAACAGAGGAACCCTTAGTTAGATAGTAAACCGTACGCTTGAGTCGGACGCTATATATCTATATCTATCTTCTATACATATAATAAAAATGAAGTGTCTGTATGTAATATAAAAATATATATTTTTATACTGATTCGGTACGAAAGTACACGTGCTAAAGATAACGAAAATGCAATTTTTTAAATTTTTGTCGGTCTGTCTGTCTGTCTATTTCGTGTAATCTCCGAAACGGCTGGACCGATTTTAACGGGAATTTCACTGACAGATTGTTGAAATTACAGCTGCTTACTTAGGCTACTCTAAATTAGACTAGCTATTAAACGCAGTTTCGTCTGTAATACTATCTTCAAAACGGTTAAACCGATCTTCACGAAACTTTCATTGACAGATATCTATCCTTATAAAAAGTAATTCAAGCAATTTTAGTTTATACTAGCTGTTAAGGGTGGCTTCACCCGCAGTATTAGCTTCAAAGCGGTTCGACCGATCTTCCCAAAACTTTCACTGACAGATAGCTGACCTTATAGAAAGTAATTCAAGCGATTTTAGTTTATACTAGCTGTTAACCGTGGCTTCGCCTGCAGTGCTATCTCCAAAACGGTTAGACCGGTCTTCACAAGACTTTTACTAGCAGATAGCTGACTTTACAAAAAGTAATTTAGGTTATTTTAGTTTATACTAGCTGTTAACCGTAGCTTCGCCCATAGTGCTTTCTTCAAAACAGTTAGATCGTTTTTCACGAAACTTTTACGGGTACATAGCGAACCTTATAAAAAGTAATTAAGGTTATTCTATTTTAGATTAACTGTTACTCGCGACTTTGTCTGCATGAAATTTAGTAAGATTTCAACTCATTATTTATTTTTAACTAGATAAATAATTATCAGCTTATTGTTTACAATTCGAAATTATAATAATTAATAACTTTAATGATATAGATCTTCCCAATAAAATCTTAGATTATAAATATATTACGTAAAGAGTTCCATAATACAATTTCTTACGGAACAGACAAGCGTTTTACGGAACAGACAAGCGTTTATTTTTTGTATAGCCACAAAATCTTAATTATAATGGCAATATACGAGTATATTAAATGTAATGTAAATGTAAATCTTTATAATAATATTTTAAGTTATTGTTTCATCAGTTCCTTATACAGTGTAAGTATTTAGGTAGTTATATTGTGGGTTAAGGGTCCACATATGGCTGATAACAAACCTCATTTGGCACGCTGTTAGTTTTGTAGTCCGGTAAAGCTGGTAAGACCTTGCTAGGTCAATAGCGTAGTCAGTCCAAAAAAAAAACAGCACGATGTTAGCATGTATATATTTAATATACACGTTACATGATACTGCAAGTGGCGTGTGTGTCGAACTTACAATTGCTTTTAAAGAGCATTTCTATAATTGTACATAGTCTCACAATTTTATAATTCTTTAATACGAATAAAAAAAACGCGCGCGGAACTGCGGGTACCCCTAGTTTTATTATATAGTTATATCCGGTCAAGTGGCGACTCAAGTTAAAATGAAAACAGGGTGTGTGTGTGTCCTAAAGACATACGATAGCAGTAAACTTTAATTAAATAAACATAAAAATACACCAGTTTGTATCAGATCAGCGGCGTTACATAATGTACAACTGATTAATAAACGACAACATAAATCCAACGTCATGCGGTTTTCCCAGGCGGTCACCCATCCAAGTATTGACCACGTTCGACGTTGCGTAACTTCGGTGGTCGGACAAGAACCGGTATTTTCAACATACTACCAGGCACAGGGTTTACCCTCGCCTCTTTTTGTCACACAAAAATGTGAATTCTTGTACTATAATGATTATCACTGAAGTGAAAATAAATATTTAAAATTGTTCAAAATCTTATTTTAACATAATAACTAACGTTGTCAAATGTGATGAGAGGTCCCTAAAGTCCTTATTCACGGCGAGAATTTGTGGACAATGTTGCAAAACTAGTAAATGCGCTATGTGACACATAATACAAGGAATTTCTCGAGCTTCGAGCTCAGCGACAGCAGTTAAGACTTTATCACCGCCTCGCCATTCATACGGGTAAATGAAATCGAATATTTCACCTCAATTGTAAAAGTTACGATGAGAAAGATCAGGTGACGGTTTTGTACGGTTAGGACTTCACGAAAACTGTTCTCAAAAATATTATAAAAATTAAAGCCAAAGTATCGTTTCATTAAGTATGTGGAAATAACCGAAGTTAACCAACATAGTATATACTAGTACCTGTAAACTGGCGAATCTTACGTACTTTCGTGAAAATCCATCAAGTAGTTCTCTCCTAAACGTATTCTCTTTTATAATTTCTTATAAGTAAGATATACATATATACGAAGGTGATATATGCGTAAAACGTATCCTATGTGTTATATCCGCGTATAAACTATTGTCACACCAAATTTCGTCAGAATCCGTCCAGTAGTTTTTGCGTGAATCCCGTACAAACGACAGACAGATAGACAACATTTTTTTAAACTATGGAAATGTGTTCTGTCATTTATTCTAACCTCTACCAGAGTATTGTTCCTTTAAAATATTTAATGTACAGATTTCATCTCGTTACTCTTTTATTATATGTATTGATTAAGAACTATAGACGTTTGCAGTCTTAACGTTATACCTACATAGTATGGGTATTATAACATAAAGTCGCAAAGTCTAGTGATGTCATGATTTAGATGCAAGTAAAAGAAACACTTTAATTTCAAAGGTTGTTGATCGCCATGAGATTAATCACTACATGTTCTAAAAAATCTTCAAATGATTTGATAATAGACTCCTTATCCATCAAGTTCAAAAATTGAAAACAGATATACAAGGATATGCAGGGCGTTGGCAAACGACTTTGTTTATCCTACCGTGAAACTAAAACAAGGGTGATTTTCGTTAATATTTTGTTTGGCAACAGTCTGCCGGTTTTGTATGAAATAAGGGTCGTTTTTTTATAAGCCCATTAAATATGTTTTGTTCATGTATATTATGTGCGACTGGTAACCTGGTGTAGAAAAAAAAGGAACTTATTTTCATTATCCCGGCAGTGTCCTGTGTTGGCTGACACACTTATTATAATGTTAGCACCAGGTTGCCAATCACAAAAAACTAGCTGCAGATCCCACAGCCATTGTTCCGCACGTTACTTGAATGTTTTTTTAAAACCATAATTCTTTTTTGACGTTCAATATAACTTTTTCAAAATAAGTGTCAATCCAATACAGAATATCGAAAATATGCTAGTGATATATGCATTTTTTTAGTAGCGTGTCATTATAACTTAATAATCCTTAGGGACACGGGTGACGGGATACATCTCAAATTAAGGTATTATTTTATATTTTTCATTTGTTGTTATAAACTGCTGTCAATTATTCTGCTATTGGCCAATTTAGCGTCCTGTATCATATTTCGATTTGTAACAATGGTAATATAATGAAATTAATATTCCCTGGTCATCATGAGCTTGGGTTTGAATAAGTCCTCTCCCTTTCATACCTATTGGTGGTTGTATTATGTTTACTTGTTCACACGTTGTAATAATACTAACCATTGATAGTAACAACAGACAAAATAATTATGCCTTCAGTAATTTGTTATCCATTTTCGGCTGAGTGCCTTAAGCGCTCGCCTTAGTAGTCCGGTCAAGCTGTTAAGACTTTGCTAGGTCTATAGCGTATTCAGTTCGAGAAAAAAAAATTGTTATGCATTGCTTTACGTGTATTATCTTAATATAGACTACACTCACATATCTATATATAAATCGACAATGGGCAAACAGTTAAAAACATCAGCCCCGTCTGATTCTCTTTTTCTTTATTATTTTTTTGGTTAATAGATATTAACGAGCTTAGTGTTATCAATAAAAGAATTGAAAGAAGTTTTTTTATGGTTGAACTTTGACCACTGGACGAGCACTCAAATATATTAATAGCTTCTGCCCGCGACTTCATCCGCCTGGAATATTTACTTTGGTCTAACTAACAAGCAGTGGAAGCTCTAAAATTGAAAAAAAAAACAATTTTGAGACGTTTTTCATTGGTGCTCCGCTCCATAAACGAGCTATCTAATACTGAAAGAATTTTTCAAATCGGACCATAATATTAGTATAGATGTAACGTTAGTGACGTTGTGAAGGCCCATCAGACCAATAGCGTAGTCAGTTCAAAAAAAATATTATTTTATGTATAAGGCAAAGAAGTAGCATTTCCTCCGCGTGTACACACTGATACATGAACTGCTTTATTCTTATGTAATATAATTATGTAAAATTATTAATAACACCCGGAAATTAATTCGTAAATAGATTGAGCCGAGATGTGTCGTTGCCGCAAACCGTACGTTTGTTCCCAACTCATTACAATAAAGGAAATTGTTTCCTTGTATCCGCCAAATCGTATTAAAGTATTATGTTATTGTTTTTATACTAGCTAATGCCCGCGACTGCTATCACATGACTAAGTGGTTTTGAGGTTTCAGAAACCTTATAAGCAAGTATTATCTCGATTTAAACCTTTTTATTGCAAACTTTTTTTTGCTTACGTCAAATATTGCAAGCTTAATTAAAAGTCGTAGTGATCGATTTTACCGTTGGAATATCAATCCGATGTCCGTAGGTTCACATCATCATCATCATTACCCTTATCCCACTTAAGTAGGGTCGGCACAACATGTTTTCTTTTTCCGTAGATTCACGTACATTTATTAATTTAAATTGGTAACATTATCGGCTGACGGTGAAGGAAAACATCGTGAGGAAACCTGAACCTGAGAAATGTTCGTATAGTACCTACTGTATGTGGAAAAACACAGAAACGTGTTTGTGTGTTTCCTCAGCGTTTTAAATGGCCAATATGTTGTGGGCTGGGGTGATGATTATGATTATGCTCATACTTTCTTGTGGGAAGAGGCCTATGACTAAAGTGACCATACGTCACGTTTTGAACGGAACCGTACCTTATTTCGACCACCTGTCCCGTTGCTCCCAAACAATGATCTGGGACGTAAAATTGTTAAATAGGAGCACGTAAGACACGAGCGCCGAAATTCTTATTTTCAATAAAAATAATTTTAATTAGGAACTTAATGTGAACACAATATAAAGAACATTAAAAAGTTTATTTTCATTGTTTACCTGCCCACTGGCGTATATAATATTAGTTGTATTGTAGTGTACAGATAATGTAAGGAAGTCCCGTTTTGAGTTTTAAAAAAAATGGTCAGTTTACCTAATACCCTGCAGTGGGTCTCTTACAGGCTGATGATGAAATAGAGCCAGGTTCTTTAGGTCTACGACTCTGAAATTTCTCATGTTTTATATATGTATATATTTTATATATATGTTGTATATATTATATCCTACATGTTACTATATTGTAAAGTTTCATCAAAATCTATCAAGAAAGTTTTCCGAGAAAATATAATTTCACAAGCAAACTCACGCTCGCTTTTATAATAATGTATTAGTAAGAATTAGGGCTAACTTTTGCTCGCAATTTTTTCCCGTCATCTTCTAAAAGGGTAGAGCCTCGCTGAAGGTATTACTGGTTTCAGCATGAATGGGTCGGCTCGTCCGGGATAGCACCACCCTCCCACAGAAAACCGACGTGAAATAACAGTGCTTGCATTGTTGCGTTTCGTTCGGTCAGTGAGAGCGACGGATACCCAACTCCTCTCCCCATCCTCTCTTCCCCACTCCCCCCCCTTCTCCCAAATAAAGGCTGGCAACGCACTTGCGACTCCTCTGGTGTTGCAAGTGTCTATGGACGGTGGTGATCACTGAACATCAGATGACCCACCAGTTCGTTTGCCTCCTATGATATAAAAAAAAAATGAGACGACTCGAACGTCGCTTAATGTAACCTGACTGTACTGATTATAATATGTGCATATTTCTCACCAAAGTTTTATCGAAATCGACAAAGTTATGCTCGAACGCAAAGGACACAAACAGAGAAGTATTTTGAGGATTATAATGTGGAACGAATTTTGAAAAACCCTATCTTACTTCCTTAGCTATTTATAGTATAATAAACTCCTTTAGACCTATCAGTTTCAACAGTGCGTTGTCTATGAGTCATTCCTAACAATTATTAATTATATACAAATGATTGAAGTAGAAAGTTAAAATGGAGATCGTCGATATTAAGCAGTATGTACTGGTCATAATATATGGCATAATCAGACAAAAATTGAGCCGTCACGGGACGCCTGGCAGATGTGTAATATAGTGAACAACACTGTATACACTATAGGTATGCGAGCTCATTGCGGCAAGACAGATCATCGCGTCGCCACAACTCACACATACGCCAAGGCTTGTATCGCCGCGCCAACAATCAGTTTTACCCTCGCCCATATATGTTTCACATCAATAAAATTTAAAGATTATTTTCATGGAACAAATATATGTTTATTCAATAAATATAATAATTAAAAATAGAACGGATTACTCCATTTCAGCCATACGATTAAATATAAATAAATAATTAAAAATCATATAGTATGGCGACGCATGCCGTGGCGACGCATCGGTACGGCAAAAGTCAGCCTGATCCGCCGCTATAGATGTTTCACATCAAAATCACTTCTAAAGTTGTTGTACTAACTAATACTCAGACACTCGAGGTAACGGGTTGTTCAGACGAGTATAACACCACGTAGGTTAACGAAGTGAACATTGCGATCTGTCGCTATCCAGGCATCTGTACAATTGTAAATTAATATTAATCATGACTCCTCGAAACAGTCGCGTGCCTTGTGATATGCACTGTACTAATCAGGCAAATTACACGTCTCGTGTAAATACGACGCAAGCAAAAACCACAGACACGGTATAACAGCTGGTGCATTTCATACACATATCGTAATACTCGAAATAAGTATAAATACCGTAATACTAATGTTTACTGTAAACAGCCTGTTTGTATAAAATAATGTTTTATAATATACAAGTGGGCTTGGTGGACGTAGTCCCGCACTGATAATAAAAAAAAACATTGGCAAATTATGTAACTTAACCTTCCTCATGAATCCCTTTCTCTATTGGTGAAAACCGCATGAAAAACTGTTCAGTAGTTTTTGAGCTTATCGCGAACAGGAAGACAGACAGACGCGGTGGAGGACTTTGTTTTATAATATATAGTAATTGTTTAATGTTATTTCTTTTTAACGCATTAAAGTTGCTATATGTCTTTCCCTTTTTAGATTCACTAAAACGTCCTTGTCAATGGGGCGCTCCGTCTTTTTACCTTTTTATGCTCCATTCTTATATACATGTTGTTTCAAAACTATTTAATGGGAGTGTTTTATTGTTTTCTCGATAATTGTATACGCCATATATATAAAATATGCACATTACATTTGAAAACGTGTCAACAAAAACTTATCAATTATTTTGTTACGTCACAAGCACCGTGTATAAGAAACTATAAGTTAAAAATAATAACAAATATAAGTCCCCTTGAGTGTAATAATTTATACAAGCTAAGCCAAAAATATAAAGTTAATTCAAGAACATATAAGTATGTGATCTAAACATAGTGGATTGTATATTCAAGATCTGATAAACTTAATGTGGAATACCTACTAAGTTTGATACATTACCCACTTCTCGTATAAGATAAAGTAGCTAGTTGTCATAACTAAGTATTTTAATAACAAACAAATCAAACAACAAAACTTCGAGTGAGGAACACATGTAATCTATGTTCCCTACATCTAATTGGTATGCAATTAAAACTTGATTGTATATAAATTACACATCTGTCAATGTTGAGATTTATTACCATTATTATATTGTACGTTAGAAATAAAAATGAAGATTAGAGAGCTATTTTCTAAGATCGATATTTAATATCACCGAGTGCAGTACCCGTTTGTTAGCTTTATAAATGTGGATTTACCAAAAGACCAATAAATTGCCCCACGTTCCATTTTTCAATATCAGTATTAGAGCAATAGGAGTCTTCCGTCGAGCGCTGAGAGTAAGTCTCGAGAGACCTCTATTCCACTGAAAGTATTAACTTGTATTGTTGGTATAAAAGAGCTATTGAGTGGTATTGGGCATTGTCCATAAGACAGTTGTCTGAAGGTAAATAAATATAATAATTCTCAGTTTAAAATTGAAAGATCTTTCTAGAATTGACTCGATTGACTTTTATGTGCCTTCGTAGTTTGATTGAAATAAAAAATCAAAGGCAAACTGGTAATACACATTAATTGCCGCATTCTATTCATAATACACATATTGAATTTGTTAATGTTAACTATTTCAATAAGAATCGAAATCCATTTATTTCTATATAATCGATAATTAGGCTCGAACCCCGGCCTTTATCAACGAATTTTTCGGAATTCGCGTACATTTACTAATTTAAATTGGTAACACTATCGGTTGAAGGTGAAGAAAAACATCGTGAGGAATCCTGTACCTGAGAAATGTTCTTGTAATACTACTGTATATGGGGAAATCATAGAACTGTGGACTTCTCAAAATTTGAAAATCGCCAATACGTCGTGGGCTGGCGTGGTGATTATGCCCATACCTTGACCCATAGCATGATCTGATGATGATGATTTTAATATGGTCATTGAGATATTATTGTTAATTTTAAAATTTTTATCGTTTACTAGCTGTTGCTCGCGGTTTCACTCGCGTTAATGTAGATTTAACCTGCCCCTCTGGAACAGTATTTTTTTCGAGATAAAACGGACCCTATGTCTTTCTCTGTATCTGACAACGTGTATGAATAATCTCATGATTATCCGTTGAATAGCATATAATATTATAAAGCATAACAAACAATCACACTTTCACATTTATATTTGCCTGTATATATATCTTCATAAATAACTAGCTTCTGTCCGCGACTTCGTCTGCTTGGAATAGCTACTTTGAACTAACGCTAACACGCAGCGGGAGCTCTCAAAAGAAATAAAACTATTTTGAACCATTCTTAATTGGTGCTCAGCTCCCACTGGTCTTAGAGTGACAATAGCCTTCCTTGATAAATGAGCTATCTAACACTGAATTTTTTAAATCAGACCAATAGTTCCTGAGATTAGCGCGTTCAAGCAAACAAACTCTTCAGCTTTATAATATTAAGTATAGAAGGCATCGCAGGCAGAAGCTAGTTTCATCCTAGAGCTAAAGCTAGAGACAGTTAGAGCTTTGACTTTTCGTGAGCTTTGAACCTCAAGTAAAATTAGTTTTTATTTGTTAAATCCATCGCTGTTGGAATTTCCCGGTGCACTGATTGAAAGAACCAGTACTTTTAGTTTGCTTCGTCTTGTTGGTTTTCCAGACATTGCAATGTTTTACGATTGCTTCTCATACTGAGTAGTATATGAAGAAAAGGTTCTGATCATGAAACTTACACAATTACTTGAAAATAATATAACGGGCCTTTAAACTATAAAAAGTATGATAACTTTTTGTTTTTATAGTAAGGAGTAGATGTAGCCATTACAGTACAAGAAAAAATAGCGTAGTCATTCATCCTCAATTATTTTGTCTGTAATCTGGCGTGCGCCACCCGAACGGTTTCAAATAAAGGAATAAAACGTATTGCACAAAAAATATAAATTACTTTTAGCTTTAGAAAAAAGTCCGCGATTCCATATACTACGTTTAGTATATCAAACAAAAAAGTTTTTTTTTTGTTAAAAGTGAAATAAATTTTACAATTGAACCTGGAAGGTGGCACTGCAATTAGCTTCTAGAGTTTTCTAAAGATTTTTCGCAATTTCGAATACAATTGGAACGGATAATAACCTATTTGGTGCAAACGAAGTTGTACGAGTCAGCTAGTATATATGATAATAACTATTCCAAGAAATCGCAATTTTGTCTCATTGAAAATTTGGTGTAACTTGACCGCTCGGCGGGTACAGATTTACATGACACGGGTTTGATGAATGGCTTCTCAATTATCGCAGCCTCTCATGTATTTAACTTAACAGAGGCCGGTGTCGCGTTATTAACGTTGTACCGGAGACGAGGGCGGCGGCTTAGCCTGTCCCGACCACCTTTTGTGGTTATCGCACGGTCCGGGTTCTAATAGTTTTGGTTATGTTACGTTAAAGGTCTGCTCCCTCCGTTTAATAGACAATTACGTCATTATATAAATAAAATAATAAAGTCCTCTGGAATTTGGAATACTTAACTGGAATACATAAAAACTTTATCACAAATTCTAATAACTTAGTGAAACTGCCTCGGTTCGAGATTTGCACGGACCTCATAGTAAGTAATCTCAAATAACCGGCGGTACTACTCATAATAACATAATATAATTGTGTTAACATGTAAGCGATTTAGATATACTTACGTGGCTTTATTGTATTTATAATAAATATTATTCTATACGATATTACGAAGCAAATTATCCATGAAGAAAAAATGTGTGATCGTCTGAATAGAACACGTTTCTTTTTTGTAAATAATATGTCTTTTCTTGGTTGTCATGTTGATATTTTTATATCAAGGTTTTGTTGTTAAGACGATTGTTCGTTACTTCTACGAGATAATGCGCTTAGTAAAATATAGAATTGGTTGCTTTTCACCAGTCGAAAAGGTTTGAGCAATTTGTCGACACCTAGAAGAAAATCTTTGTGATATAGGACTTAGAAATGTAAGGACCGTCAAGCCCAAGCTCTACAATGACAATAAAAACTGATTACACTTCTCGACTCGCTTATAAGTAGTCGATCATAGATGATATAAATTAGACAGGTCAGTTCTAATAGATTTACATAAAGCTTATCTTGCATTTCGACGCAGAATAATAGTGATTATACGGGGTTTATTTAATGCAATTATTTAAAGTAAGAAACTATCAAAACATTTAAACATTATTCATGATATTAAAATTAATATTAAATAAGATAAATTGAACTATTTGTCTTTATTAACTCTTTACTAAACATAAACTGTAAACAATTCATCAATTCATTCATTCATTCTCGTCTCACTAGTGAGTTAGAAGTTGGGAGTTCGGTGGAAAATTAGATTGACACTATCCAGCCTTACCTATACATGATACTTCGTTAATTTGTTGACGATTATCATACTAGGTTTAAACTTTACCTTCTGACACATAGCCAATTTGACATATCCAATGACCATTCCACTATTGATAGTGTTTTCTTCTAAAATGTATAAACCGGAATAGTGAATGACTGGTAATAAGTGGATAATTTTACACATACACTATAATCTGACCGAAACCACATTACCGCGACAAACAACACGCAGCAAACAGACTGTCTGGATCAGGTGCAAATGAGATAAAATATGTAAAGTGGAGTCGTACGTTATGCGTTAAGATTTTATATTTTCAAGAATTATGAATTCATTTCATTTATATCGGTTCTTTATTTGTCTAAAAATCATATTGGACAAAAACAGGGCCAATCTGTTTATTATATTTATACTTATTATACTCGTAAATATACAACTTCAAAAAATTGTGCTTTGATATCGTAAAATCTGTCTGACATTACGAATTTCATGTGAGTTCATGCACTTTCTTTCCCACTCCCCCACCTCCCTGCGCATACCTAAGGCGCGGTACAGTGGTTGCGATCAGACTATAGCTACCGATTTCATACGCGTTTCTTATTATTTGTTGATATTATTATTTTTGCAATAAATGGTAGAAACAGAAATGGGTGTAATTTAAATATCTCCTATTCAAATATTTGTCCGCAAGTTCGAACATGTACCAACGAATTTTTCGGAATTCTCTTACAATTACTAATTTAAATTGGTAACAAGGCTGAAGGAAAACATCTTGAGGAAACCTAAACCTGAGAAATGTTCTTGTAGTACCACTGTAAGTGGGAAAACAGAACTGTGGCTATCTCAGTTTGAAATCGCCAATACGTCGTGCGCTGGCGTAGGGATAATGCCAATAGCTTCCTTCGGCAAGAGGGCTATGACCCTGCAGTTGGTCTCTTACAGGCTGATGATGATGAAATATCTGTATATTATATATACATTTTTCATAGCGATCGTAGTAAGACAGTATAAATCTGCATAAAAATCACTTATATGTGAAGTGTTTCCGATGATCAATCAGTCTTAGAGGTAATCGATCTCAGATATACCGGAATCCATAAAAAAATGAAAGGTAAAAAACAAAACAAATTAAATGTAATGCTTGTGTAAAGGCACGCCACTCCCTTACTTCGATTATAAAATGTATTCGAGGAAACTCAAAAAGACAACAAAGTGGATAGAAGGGAGCGACCCACTGACACGGGGAGGGTCGGAGGGATCTCCTCATCATTCAACGTTCAAGCATTGTTTATATGACCTCGTTTCGGCATGGAGAAATATTTTGAGCGTTTCTCTTTTATTTTTTACTAACGACTCGTCCCGGGATCGCGTGAGTGCAATGTTGCATCGCAAGTTCCTAAACGCAATTAGATCCTTTTTTGACGCTTTTATATGTAATAGTCTATCAAAGTAATAAAACTAACACAAGACTTTTCACATAAACAACTTTTTTGTTGTGTTGTTCTTGTTTATTATCATATCAACTACTCAGTAATACATTAAATACATCGATGTAATGAATAGGTGCCGCGACTTAGTAGATAAAAGTTTTACATGTAAAAGCTTTTTAAGTATTAACGAACAACTCATATGGAATTAAATTCTATTACTAAATCTCAGAAAATCCGATTATACGGGAACGAACGAACGACAGCTGGTTTCCATTGTGCATCGTAAAGTAATCAATATTAAATGAGACCCAAAACATCGCTTTGAGACTATCTACGAGTGATTTTATTCAGAATCTCGATAGACGGCGCTCTAATTAACTGCGGGCTAATTTATTATTTTAGTAGTATATAATTTAGTATTTCCTTCGCAGTGTATAAAGTATAAAAGTGATAGATACATATGTATAACCTTTGTGTAGGCTTTTTTAAAATATACAATCTCGCATTACATTATTTAGATGTATCTCACATGTTTTAGCCAGTATTAGTAATGTAAACGCCCAAAAAATGTATTATAGTATCAGGACTTTCCCTATTTTCTATAAATATCCATCTATTAAAAATATAAACCTTTCAGAAGAAATTCCCTATGACCTAACTACTATACTAGGTGAAAACTGTATTACAATCTGTTACGCAGTTTACAATAAATAAGGATTCACACAGAGAGATACGAATAGCAACTTTGCTTGTACCATCTATGGATTACTTTCATGGATTTTAATTTACTTGCAGATTGGTAGAAAAGTAACGAAGTTAGTAATTTTATAAGAAGAAGTCGTGGTGGCCACTCGGTTAGACTGGTGAAATATCAATCCGATGTCTGCAGGTTCGAACCGCCACATCTACTGACGAATTTTTCTGAATTCGCGTAAACTAATTTAAATCGCTAACACTATTGGCTGACGGAGAAGGAAAATATCGTGAGGTAACCTGTACCTGAGAAATGTTCTTGTAGCACCGCCTATGTGGGAAAATATCGAACTGTGGATTTTTCTAATTTTGAAATCGTCGTCGTCCAATACGTCGCGGGCTAGCGTGGTGATTATGCTACTTTGGTCGGGTAGTGACCTATGATCCTGTAGTGGATCTCTTACAGGCTGATGATGACATATCTTGCAAGCTACATCTTACATGACTTGTTTGGATGTATATGTATGTAAAATATTAAGTATAAGGAACATATCGATAAAATGTTGAGGTATATATGAGTACGTAAGTGATAAAGTATTTCAATATATTCGTAGGCATATGAGAAATATTTCTATCAGATAGAAGTGAATATTGCTATCTGCATTCAGTATATTCCGGGACGCACAATTTCTCATATGTAAGATCGTCAAATATATAACACGTCAAGATATAATACTAAGTCTTTCATCGGGAATCACCCATATAATATGTTATTTATTTTAGTTATATTCTATAACTGTCATATTGTTTCGTACTTTGTTTATCACAACATATTATAAAACAAAGTCCTCTGCTATGTCTGTCTGCCTGTTTGCGTTAAACTGCAAAAAAATACTGAACGGTTTTTCATCCGGTTTTCACCAGTAGATAAAGTGATCCATGAGGCAGGTTTAGGTATATAACTTGCCAAGGTTTTTTTATTATCAGGGCAGGAGAATGTCCGCCGGGTCCTCTATTATTAATAACTTTCTATCATAAACTTCTGTAGTTCCGTATAGTATAAAAACTAATACGAATAAAATATAGCCAGTAGATTCTGACCGGAGCTTATTATCAGTAAAATAAATGTTAGACTTTTACATTTTATAAAGAACTAGAATTATTTTTTAATTACTAAAAAAAATCGCCTATTAATTTAAATATATATATATTGACATTTCACATCTACATGTTGAAATTTCATATATTGTCAATTGAATGTAAAACATGGGGATTCAATTAAAAATAAAATTTATTATATGTATACAGTTTTGTTTGATTTGTAATATGTACCGATACATAATACATTATTTTCATTTATGTCATAATAAATTAATTTAATTACGGTTGGACATCCATTTATTGAATGTCATGAGTTTGAAAAAAATATTAGCCTTTCTCAATATTTAGCGAATAAAAAGAATATGCGTTTACTAATACCATTTATAAAACTATATCAAAACTATACTTAAAGAAAAATATACAGCCGTACTACAATCGAATCTAAAGAAGCGAGTAAGATAAATATTGCAGTGGTATCTACTAAAAAAGAAACAAAACCACATCTACTAACGGACTATGGACTGACCTGACGTTTTCGTATCTCTGGATGTAGATCTTGCGGAATTGCTCCCTGGGTTGCAAAGTTAAACATTCTATAGAACAATCGCAACTTCGTTGTTCTACGGAGTTGTAGTGTGAGGTTTGTACTGTAACTACTGAGAACCCACTTCGAATTACTAGCCGCTTAGTGCTAATGTTATCGAGTGTATAAAGTATAAAAGTGATAGATACATATGTATAACCTTTGTGTAGGCTTTTTTAAAATATACAATCTCGCATTACATTATTTAGATGTATCTCACATGTTTTAGCCAGTATTAGTAATGTAAACGCCCAAAAAATGTATTATAGTATCAGGACTTTCCCTATTTTCTATAAATATCCATCTATTAAAAATATAAACCTTTCAGAAGAAATTCCCTATGACCTAACTACTATACTAGGTGAAAACTGTATTACAATCTGTTACGCAGTTTACAATAAATAAGGATTCACACAGAGAGATACGAATAGCAACTTTGCTTGTACCATCTATGGATTACTTTCATGGATTTTAATTTACTTGCAGATTGGTAGAAAAGTAACGAAGTTAGTAATTTTATAAGAAGAAGTCGTGGTGGCCACTCGGTTAGACTGGTGAAATATCAATCCGATGTCTGCAGGTTCGAACCGCCACATCTACTGACGAATTTTTCTGAATTCGCGTAAACTAATTTAAATCGCTAACACTATTGGCTGACGGAGAAGGAAAATATCGTGAGGTAACCTGTACCTGAGAAATGTTCTTGTAGCACCGCCTATGTGGGAAAATATCGAACTGTGGATTTTTCTAATTTTGAAATCGTCGTCGTCCAATACGTCGCGGGCTAGCGTGGTGATTATGCTACTTTGGTCGGGTAGTGACCTATGATCCTGTAGTGGATCTCTTACAGGCTGATGATGACATATCTTGCAAGCTACATCTTACATGACTTGTTTGGATGTATATGTATGTAAAATATTAAGTATAAGGAACATATCGATAAAATGTTGAGGTATATATGAGTACGTAAGTGATAAAGTATTTCAATATATTCGTAGGCATATGAGAAATATTTCTATCAGATAGAAGTGAATATTGCTATCTGCATTCAGTATATTCCGGGACGCACAATTTCTCATATGTAAGATCGTCAAATATATAAGCAATAAATGGTAGAAACAGAAATGGGTGTAATTTAAATATCTCCTATTCAAATATTTGTCCGCAAGTTCGAACATGTACCAACATTTTTTTCGGAATTCTCGTACAGTTACTAATTTAAATTGGTAACAAGGCTGAAGGAAAACATCTTGAGGAAACCTAAACCTGAGAAATGTTCTTGTAGTACCACTGTAAGTGGGAAAACAGAACTGTGGATATCTCAGTTTGAAATCGCCAATACGTCATGCGCTGGCGTAGGGATAATGCCAATAGCTTCCTTCGGCAAGAGGGCTATGACCCTGCAGTTGGTCTCTTACAGGCTGATGATGATGAAATATCTGTATATTATATATACATTTTTCATAGCGATCGTAGTAAGACAGTATAAATCTGCATAAAAATCACTTATATGTGAAGTGTTTCCGATGATCAATCAGTCTTAGAGGTAATCGATCTCAGATATACCGGAATCCATAAAAAAATGAAAGGTAAAAAACAAAACAAATTAAATGTAATGCTTGTGTAAAGGCACGCCACTCCCTTACTTCGATTATAAAATGTATTCGAGGAAACTCAAAAAGACAACAAAGTGGATAGAAGGGAGCGACCCACTGACACGGGGAGGGTCGGAGGGATCTCCTCATCATTCAACGTTCAAGCATTGTTTATATGACCTCGTTTCGGCATGGAGAAATATTTTGAGCGTTTCTCTTTTATTTTTTACTAACGACTCGTCCCGGGATCGCGTGAGTGCAATGTTGCATCGCAAGTTCCTAAACGCAATTAGATCCTTTTTTGACGCTTTTATATGTAATAGTCTATCAAAGTAATAAAACTAACACAAGACTTTTCACATAAACAACTTTTTTGTTGTGTTGTTCTTGTTTATTATCATATCAACTACTCAGTAATACATTAAATACATCGATGTAATGAATAGGTGCCGCGACTTAGTAGATAAAAGTTTTACATGTAAAAGCTTTTTAAGTATTAACGAACAACTCATATGGAATTAAATTCTATTACTAAATCTCAGAAAATCCGATTATACGGGAACGAACGAACGACAGCTGGTTTCCATTGTGCATCGTAAAGTAATCAATATTAAATGAGACCCAAAACATCGCTTTGAGACTATCTACGAGTGATTTTATTCAGAATCTCGATAGACGGCGCTCTAATTAACTGCGGGCTAATTTATTATTTTAGTAGTATATAATTTAGTATTTCCTTCGCAGTGTATAAAGTATAAAAGTGTTAGATACATATGTATAACCTTTGTGTCGGCTTTTTTAAAATATACAATCTCGCATTACATTTTTAGATGTATCTCATATGTTTTAGCCAGTATTAGCAATGTAAACGCCTCAGACAAAAAATGTATTATAGTATCAGGACTTTCCCTATTTTCTATAAATATCCATCTATTAAAAATATAAACCTTTCAGAAGAAATTCCCTATGACCTAACTACTATACTAGGTGAAAACTGTATTACAATCTGTTACGCAGTTTACAATAATTAAGGATTCACACAGAGAGGTACGAATAGCAACTTTGCTTGTACCATCTATGGATTACTTTCATGGACTTTCATTTACTTGCAGATTGGAAGAAAAGTAACGAAGTTAGTAGTTTTATATCTTAAGTCGTAGTGGCCACTCGGTTAGACCGGTGAAATATCAATCCGATGTCTGCAGGTTCGAACCGCCACATCTACTAACGAATATTTCTGAATTCGCGTACAACTAATTTAAATTGCTAAGACTATTAGCTGACGGTGAAGAAAAACATTGTGAGGTAACCTATACCTGAGAAATGTTCTTGTAGCACCGCCTATGTAGGAAACTATAAAACTGTGGATTTTTCTAATTTTGAAATCTCCAATACGTCGTGGGCTGGCGTGGTGATTATGCCCATAACTTTGTTGGACCCATGACCCTATAGTGGGTCTCTTACAGGCTGATGATGACATGGTGAGGACATATACATGACTTGTTTGGATGTATATGTATGTAAAATATTAAGTATAAGGAACATATCGATAAAATGTTGAGGTATATATGAGTACGTAAGTGATAAAGTATTTCAATATATTCGTAGGCATATGAGAAATATTTCTATCAGATAGAAGTGAATATTGCTATCTGCATTCAGTATATTCCGGGACGCACAATTTCTCATATGTAAGATCGTCAAATATATAACACGTCAAGATATAATACTAAGTCTTTCATCGGGAATCACCCATATAATATGTTATTTATTTTAGTTATATTCTATAACTGTCATATTGTTTCGTACTTTGTTTATCACAACATATTATAAAACAAAGTCCTCTGCTATGTCTGTCTGCCTGTTTGCGTTAAAGTACAAAAAAATACTGAACGGTTTTTCATCCGGTTTTCACCAGTAGATAAAGTGATCTATGAGGCAGGTTTAGGTATATAACTTGCCAAGGTTTTTTTATTATCAGGGCAGGAGAATGTCCGCCGGGTCCTCTATTATTAATAACTTTCTATCATAAACTTCTGTAGTTCCATATAGTATAAAAACTAATACGAATAAAATATAGCCAGTAGATTCTGACCGGAGCTTATTATCAGTAAAATAAATGTTAGACTTTTACATTTTATAAAGAACTAGAATTATTTTTTAATTACTAAAAAAAATCGCCTATTAATTTAAATATATATATATTGACATTTCACATCTACATGTTGAAATTTCATATATTGTCAATTGAATGTAAAACATGGGGATTCAATTAAAAATAAAATTTATTATATGTATACAGTTTTGTTTGATTTGTAATATGTACCGATACATAATACATTATTTTCATTTATGTCATAATAAATTAATTTAATTACGGTTGGACATCCATTTATTGAATGTCATGAGTTTGAAAAAAATATTAGCCTTTGTCAATATTTAGTGAATAAAAAGAATATGCGTTTACTAATACCATTTATAAAACTATATCAAACTAATCTTAAAGAAAAATATACAGCCGTACTACATCGAATCTAAAGAAGCGAGTAAGATAAATATTGCAGTGGTATCTACTAAAAAAGAAACAAAACCACATCTACTAACGGACTACGGACTGACCTGACGTTTTCGTATCTCTGGATGTAGATCTTGCGGAATTGCTCCCTGGGTTGCAAAGTTAAACATTCTATAGAACAATCGCAACTTCGTTGTTCTACGGAGTTGTAGTGTGAGGTTTGTACTGTAACTACTGAGAACCCACTTCGAATTACTAGCCGCTTAGTGCTAATGTTATCGAGTGTATGGTTTATTGTTTTTATAAACGTATTATCAAAACATTTTTTTTTATTGTAACACGAAAATGAACGATAGAAACAACGGCGACGATCAAGAGATCTACAATCAATTGACAGTCGTTGCTGTTCTGCCGTCCTGCAAGATACTCAGCAGCCAGTATATGTAAGCTAAAAGAGGAACTCTTCGGTAGTTTTATATCTCTAATTTCACTGGTTGATATGACTTGTAAGTACACACTAAAATTAATCAACCAGTACAGTAAATTTAAATATTAACCTTGTGATGTAATTAACAGGGATCGTAATCGCTTACCGCCAGGTCGAACGAAAGTCTGATCGTTATAATAATAAATGCAATTTTAATGAAATGTACATCTGAATGTGAGAAGTGCAAACATTTTAACAAGCTTCAAGTATCGTTGACGCGTAAGAACGGAGCGTCCTCAGTCGGAACACGATTCGTTCATGCATACTCCAGTTAATACCTTAATGATATAATTTTCACACTTCAATGTAGTCAGCTAGTATAATTTATGCAATAATTATTTATACTATCGACGACATTATCATACAGTAATACTTGTTAGGTCAGTGGTCGGCAAGAGAGCCAAATATAAACGATACAAAACTGAAATTTATTCAAAGAGTTTTTGAAGTCAAACTTTCTCCAGGCCCGTAGAGCTGTATTTTTGGCAGACGATAAATATATAATTTCGCGTGATGACATGCTAGTAAGCATGAACGGTCGTATTGCACTTGTGCGGCCTATGTCAGAATAGCGACGCGAAGTATAGGGGCCTGTGTACATGTGATATTGATATTTTGCAGCTCATTATACGTTTGATTGATTAATAGACTTTATAAAAATGTATATAATTATTGCTCCGAGTGCCAATAGATATGAAAACCACACTAATGTTAATAATTTCAATAAACAAATTCTGTAATTTAAATATTGTCATTCACGCTATAATTAATATGAAACTTCAAAAGAGAACAGATTTATTCCATTATTTTGAGTTTTCACTTCTGTCGGCGGTCCTTATGACAGCTTCGACTTTTTTTTTCTTAACTTAAGTTTTGCTTTAGCAAATACATACTTATCGAAATAATTATGATTATAAATACACTCACGAGCTCGCCTTACATCAATATGCCTTTTTTGCGAGTGGTTTACGGTTATTGCTTTATAAAACCGTGTCTCTATTCTGTAGGTTTGCGTTTCAAAAATGTTTACTCGTTTATTACAAGGCAAGTTATTATTAAAGATTTTATAGAAGAAGAGAGAACTAAAGAGTGAAAGAAATGCATGGAACCCGCAAGCCGGGGTTTGCCGACCACTGCGTTAAATAAACCAGACTGTTCGTTGCAAGATACGTATAACTTTCTAGAAACAAATTCTACTTTCATTTGTTAAACATTCTTAACCTCACGTCTTACGTTAAATAAAATTATCTATAACTAAAACTACAGTTCAACAGTCACGTCCAAAAATTCGTTTAACATAATAACAAGGCCAATTATATTGCTATTTACATCACAACAAAAAGTATCAAGATCGTAAATCTAGATACATATTTTGAAACAATATATTTTGATAGCAGTATTGTACGTGACCGTGACAGTAAATGCACAACATCGACTTAATGTTAAGTTATAGACCGGCACCACGTATATAAGCATATAATAATAGTAAATAAAGTTTGTTATAATTTAAAATAGTTGACGACGCGCGGCTATAACTCATTGGTTAGTCATCAACGGGCAGGCATATATTTTCTTAATCTTCAAGTATCAAAACCATTCACATAATTGTTATGTATATTATTAATATGTTATAGAATATTTTATTTGGTACACATTGTAATAATTATGTTACTGAGAAGATATGATTATATTTGAATGTTAAATATATTTATGAAGATATTTTATCGCTGTCACTCTACAATTTATTATTGAAGAAAGACGTTGTTTTTTTTATTGGATTTGTTTTTGAAGTATATCCTTCTTTAGACGCGTTGATGGGAATTTTTGGCAGGTGATAAATTTATAGTTTCGCGTACCACATAAGCATGACCGGCCGTATTGCGCCTGCGCGGCTTGTGTTAGACTAGCGACGCATATACTATACATACATATATATAATATTGATATTTGCAGCTCATTATACGTTTCATTGATTAATATACTGTATAAAAATGTATATAATTATTGCTCCGAGTGCCAATAGATATTAAAACCCCATTAATATTAATAACATCAATAAACAAATTCTGAAATTTAAAGATTGTTTTTCACACTATAATTTATACGAATATTCGAAAGTTTATTTCATTTTTTTTGTGTTTTCACTTCAGTCGACAGTCCTTATGGCTGCCTCGACTTTTTTATTGTATTCAGAAATGCGCTGTATAATAACAATAAAAACTATGAATATTTCTCAATAATTATACCTATTTTTATTTGTCACAATATTTGTAATAAATTACTGTTTATTTGAAAAACTTTAATCATGATTCGAGTACGCAGACCGCGTACTGACCTCATCCAACGGGCGTTAATTCGCTTTGTTCCCTCACTTTAAGCGTAAAATAGATTTGTGACGTAGTAATTACTTGTATCGAGTCGTGACATGTTTTAAATAGGTTTCACCTTCAAAAGTAAGCATTTACAAGTAATATCTGTGATATATGTTTCATATATGATTTAGTTTCCGTGTGTTAGATTAAACGAAGGTTTTAATAAAATGAAATATAATTGTTTGACGTTGAATTTAAAAAATCAAGGCCCATTTATGGGGTACTTTCTACAAGTAACATACAGCCTGTTCTGTAATCACCAATACCCATTTACATTCAATGTGTACAGGTGAACTATTGTTGTATACTGAGAATTTGATTGGTTTTATAAATAAATTCAGAATTAATTAATTTCCCTATAACCACTAAAAACCGGCTGACATATTTATTTTTTATTAAGCTTTTGAATTCCATAATTAATAATTATTAATATTAAAACACTTCTGATATTAGATATATCATTTTGGAAAAGTATTTGGCCACTGTTGGATTGTTGTGTTATATTTTAGAGTATATAGAAATACCAAGTTATATTCCTCGCCAACGTCATTACATAAGAATAAACGTTTAGAAAAAATAGGTTGGTTTTATATCGAAAAATTTGGATAAAATGTATAATTGGCCGAATCGAATTGCTTAGATATAAGTGCCGAGTCTCACCTAACATTCTCGTACCGTTGTATGTAGATTTTGTGGAACTGCTCCTGTCGAGGCTGGCTGGCGATGTCGGCCTTCATCTCCATTGCGACGTGACGGGGCAGCACCGACAGCAAAAGCCGCTCCTACGGGCGAATGTTAGATAATTTTAAATGTGACCAGAGAAATTGAGCTTTTTTAACAAAATGTCTACAACTTAAACGAACGCGATTATTTTTAATTTTGTTGTTATACGTCAGCTGAGATCATGTATAAATTTTCAATTTATTGGAATACACGTTATATTATAGTCGATAATATGGTGATAATAAATGTTTTATAGAAAACACAAAATCTCGAGAGCGAAATCTCTCTCTAGTCGAGTAGTACGCGAAGTAAGAGGTGTAAGGGGTGTCGAATACCATCTAAGACTTGAGACATCCAAGCCAACCTCACCTGCACGTGGTGCACCCTGCCGAATAACGAACGAGGCAATGGCGAAAGCGGGGTGGTAGGGTTTTACAGCCTGACTGAGTCGCAACCACCATGTATATGGCGAATAAGCCCGTCATAGTGATTCGCTTCTGCGGGTCGCGTTTCGGGATCAGCCTGTGCATATCCAGATTTTTGCAGGCCGGCATGACAGTGGCGACCGGCGATGGATAGTGTGTCACTCGGTGGTCGCCATTGTTTTTGGATTGTACTACGTTTACCATTACGCACAGCGCAGTCATTTTGCCGTGCTACAATAAAAAAAAAGAGCCCAGTAGGAGTTTCAAAAATATTTTTTGGGTACTTATTCTCTTACAAAATAATATTAAGATTAACTTACTTATGTAATGGAAGCAACAGAACACTGCACATAGGATGCGCATATCGTAACTAACGTGTTAAAATTAAAGGAGTGCTGATTTGCACTCTCACGCCATAGTAACACGTCTAAGTGTCACGTGTTCTAAGTTTAATCAAGGTATATGCAGTGTCCCTGTTGTTAGGACCTGTACTAGATTGAGATGCTTCCTCACTCACATTTTATTTGTTAAAACAAAACCTTACCCAGTAAAAAAGACTTTTGAGTGCCAGCTTTTATGGTGATACGTTAATTGGTGATACGTCGAACGTATAAATTAAATACGTCAGTAACTCGATGAATATTCATTTCAAACGTCATTCAGCCGTGTGTGTAAAATTGAATTCTTTCCGGTAAATTAACGGATGCATTGTTTGAAACGTTCACGCGTTGTCTGACTTTAATGGAGAGTGACACTCGGAGCGACGTACCGCGACGGGCGTAATTTTCCAAGTGACAATATATCAACGAATATATTAATATTTTTAAAATGTTAGTTTGTACCTTTACTTTATCTTTATGTCAGTGAAAAATTAGAATTTAAAAAAGTCGAGGCAGTCATAAGGACTGCATAAAAATGTTAGTTTGTATCTTTACTTTATCTTTATGTCAGTGTAAAATTAGAATTTAAAAGAGTCGAGGCAATCATAAGGACTGCCGCAGAAGTGAACACTCAAAACGATTAAATAAATGTGTTTTGAATTGTAGTGTGAATGACAATATTGAAATTGTTTATTGAAACTATTAAAGTGTGGTTTTCATATCTATTAGCACATTAAATATATATATTTTTTTTTTATAAAGTCTATTAATCAATCAAATGTATGATAAGCTGCATAATATCAATATTACATGTACACAGGCCCCTATATATAAAATTATAGTCAAATGCTAAAACCTATGAAGTATAAACAAAATGTAGTGCAGTACTCTCATTATCGTATTTTTGTAAACAAACTAGAGAGGTGTAGAAAATCTTGTCATATTTGGTCTTACATCTGCAAAAAGTCTATTAATCCGTCAAACGTATATCAATATCACATGTACACAGACCCCTATATAGATATAGTCCTATATAGGCCCCTATAGTATATAAATAGTAGTATAAACAAAATGTAGTGCGGTACTCTCATTATCGTATTTTTGTAAACAAATTAGAGAGGTGTAGAAAAACTTGTCATATTTGGTATATAGTTTACATCTGCAAAAAAAAACTTATATGCCAAGATAGACTTAAATCATTTTTAATAGATTTAGCGTTTGGCCTCAAACTCATCTGATGTCCGATAGCACATAGGATAGTATATAAAAGAAAAATCTGCATATAATTTAGTCAAAATCGGTTATAACGACATCGAATATACTACTTATATTTAGCAGTAAAAGCCGATCGCCGTAACAGCCGGCGATGTTCTCGAAATACAAAGTCCTATTTTTTTATGAAGAGGTAATTATTGAATGTGTATTGTGTAAGTGCATATAAATCCATAGGTAATTATTGAAACAATATATTCCTGTATAAAATTAAACTAAATTTTGTTTATTCCACATAAGACGCACAATATAAAAGAACAATAGATTATTTTTCAATATGCATGAAATCTGTAATTTCAGTCTGTTCGGAACACTTTTGTCGTGCATAGACATTTTATAATTCACGATGAATTTTAATTAGCGTATGGTCATAATTGCCCTGGATGTGGTACTGATCATTAAAAAGAACAATCTTTTGTAATACACAAACAGCATTGAGATCACCATTCAAAGTTGGTACTGTAAATTATTCTTCAGAGTCTTCCTGTCCGTTATCTTCCTCTTGAACTTCTCGTACAATGTCATCTTCCGTAGCTGGTGCACAAATTGCAATTATCTACATCAATGAACTCCTCTGCTGCAGTAGTAGATAAAGCAGGTCGTACATTTTAGGCTAATTGAGCCAAACAAATATTGTCTTCTTCATCATCATCTGAGGATCTTGATATTGAGATATAAAACTAGCATGTTTAAAGCAATTAGCTATAGTGATTTATGAAACTTTTTTCCATGCTTGCAACACTAAATAACCTATATCCACGTTTATAGATTTTTGTGTGTCTATGAATTTTACGTCCTTTTTGCACCTAGTACTTGCTAATGAATATGGTTGTCCATATTATACGCGCTTGTGAAACCTTGTTCCATGCTTCCAACACTAAATAACGTTTATAGATTTTTGTGTCTATGAATTTTACGTCCTTTTTGCACCTAGTACTTGCTAATGAATATGGTTGTCCATATTATACGCGCTCTTTAACGATGCTTAAACTTTCTTAGGTACTGGAGCACCCGAGCATTGATACAATTAGAAACCCTTATCAAAAGTGAAATATTTAACTTTATAACAAAACTGAATGAATATAATAACAATTTATGCAGACATTAGACCATGGTTCATTGAATTTTTAAAGTTTGAACTTTATTGGGGTTCTTTTATCAATGGCATCGACTTCAAATATATAATTAGGTATTTATTTATTATTAGTTTTTCACATCGAAGGCTGCTTATTTTTTTTGTAAAAAAATTTATTTCCCCATTTTTAGTGCTCATAAATCTATATGGTTTGTATTGGGTATAATAAATTGGTTCCAATTTCACGAAAATACATAGAGATGAAGTGGGTCAAAACTAAATAAACAATATTTCACCCCGTTAGGTGTTGAATATTTTCTTCAATCTATATAATCACTGCTGAATATAACTAATTCAGATAAAAAAAGAATCATTAAAATTGGTTCATAATTTGCGGAGATATCGATTAACATACATTAAAAAAATATATAACGTAGTAACCTCCTCCTTTTTCGAAGTCGGTTAAAAAATACATAAAGTCGAGCATAGCGACCTCCTTCACAACCTTTTCTGAAGTCCTTTATTGAAAGATGTCAAAATGATTTTTTTATTTACATGTGTGTATATGTTGTGTAAAATTGAAGCAGCAGTGTGAGTAATGTATATTTTAATTAATTTAATGTACTTATAATGCATTTTATATAAAGTAAATAGCTTTCTGCACTTCTCCTCCATATAAACTTTAACTATGCCAAATTTCACGTTCATCCGTTCGCGCATTTCTTTCAAAAAGAGATACAAAGATTTGGCTTCACGTATTAATATATAGATATTTTTCTTAAGTATTCCCTACTTGGATAGGAGACATGGTACATCCATCGGTTGTATAGGAAAAGAAAATTAATATAAATATTGTGAATTGCAAAAATAATGTTATAATGATATACGATTCGTCTTCCGGTGAAGTATTTATTGGCTTCAAAAGGACCATCAACATTATAAGGTGATTCAAGTGAAAAAATATAATTTCACAAATATAATAACAGTTGAGTTTCGAATCACTTGACGCAAGCTTTCCCTTTGTTGGAAATAACGAGACAATAAGGACAAAATGGCGTTATCACGACGCTTTCAGTGATAAAAAACACAGGGTAAAAAATGTTATGTTTTTACTGGAAACTTTTCACGGGAATTTATCTGGTCAAAGGTAAATATTTTAAATATAATTTGTACGCGGCTTAAATATGAAATCTGAGCGGATATTACTTTGATCAGTTGGTATGAAGTTTTATGTAATTCTGTCGCCAAGAGAATTAATTCATCGCAATCGAACCGTAGTACTGAGTTATAACATTTTTCAAGTACTCGTCTAACTACCGTGCCTAAAGTGTCGACTAATACTATTCGGAGAAGTTAACTACGTAGTACTAAGTGTGTAAAAAGAAACCGACATATCTTGGGTCGAAGAAGTCAAATATCTCGGAGATATATTAGACAGACGGTTAAAGTTCAAGTCACATATAGACAGAGTGCGAAACAAAGACGCTATGGGTCTTGGGTCGCCTCCATCCATTGCTTTGTCATAAGAGTAAGATGTCCCTCAGACACAAGCTCACTTTGTATAAGATGTGTATACGTCCCGTGATGACATACAGCTCTCCCGTTTTTGCGCACATGTCGAAAGATAATTTTCATAAGTTGCAGGTTCTCCAAAACCGCGTTTTACATAAAGTGACCGGTGCCCCGTGGTACGTCCGGAGAGTTGATCTACATAGGAACCTAGAGATGCCCTCTATCTGGGTGTACGTAAAATTACTTACGATTAGTTATTTTGAAAAAGCCGTGAATCATCCCAGTCAGTTAGTGGTATCCGCCGCAAAATACGAACCCGTAACGAACGCTGCGCATTATAAAAGACGTCCGCGACATATTTTTATTGACCCTCCCGATGAATAACGGCAGTGACCGATTAGTACCAGTCTCTCCAGCGGATCGTGGGGGCGGCTCTACAAGGTTGATTAGCTTGAACGATCCCTTGCCGCCTCCACAAAACGGTCTGTCGGTACACCGTGGGGTTTTAGTCCGTGCGACTCGGACATAACCCCGGGAGGGTGGCGTATCCATAAAGAATTTCCCCAAGTTAAAAAAAAAAATAAGATGAAATATAAAGAAAAAAAAAAGCTCAGATAGGTCGCGAATTGCATGTATCAGGCAACAACCCAAGCCGAGGTGTGCCGTGCACCCTTGAGCTAGTTGCCCACATAAAATCGGCTGAGTGCCTTAAGCGCTCGCCTTAGTATTCCGGTGAAGCTGTTAAGACCTTGCTAGATTAATAGCGTAGTCAGTTCGAAAAAAAAGTGTGTAAAAAGGATGGTACTTTTTCATAAACTATATAATTGAATGAAATGCACGTACAAGATGCTCTGGTAGAGATACTGATATTTCCGGTAGCGATAGCAGTCCGGGTAAGCTATTAAGACCTTGCTAGGTCAATAGCGTAGTCAGTTCGAAAAAAAAAACTGGTAGCGATATGGTACTGGTATTTTTATTAATGATCCGTTTAATTAACGGAGACGCTTCCGTTGTCTATAGTTTTAACTGGTCCTCAAATATAAAGTGAGGGAGTCTTCGTATTTCAATTGACCTCCAAGCATGTTGTATTGGCATTCTATTTGTACAAAAACGGACAACGATAAAAATGGAAGAAACAGCTGTCTCTACATTCTATTTAACTTCAAAAGTACTGTTTTTTACACTATCTTTTGAAATTTAAATCTAGAACTAAAATATGACACCCGTTATAATCACAGTCAAAAGTTTAAAAGTCAATATATAAATGCGTGTTGGATTATAACGAAATATCGTAAATTCTTTTCAATAAGGATAACCAAAATACCCGGATCCCAAATTAAATATAAAATTAAACATTAGCAGCTTAAGAAAAAATACAATTAGTGATATTTAATTGATTATTATTTATATACATGTAATTATGAAGAGGAAAAATTTGTCTGTTTTGTTGTCTTCGGAACCACTGATCCGATTATAGAAATTCTCTCACTAATCTGACGTTGTTTTATATTATACCTGAAGACATAGACTCATTTATTTGTTTGAATATACTATGATAAACGTGTACAGAATCGAATACAATTGTTAGTTTACTAAAATCGTTGAAGCGGGAATAGTTCAGTTGTATATTGTTGGGATATCGATTCAAATAACATGGGCTCAAATTTGACAATGACTGTAAAAGTTCCCTACCCCTTGTCTCTTACACCTCACTGACACTTCCCATACATTCCTTTCTATAATATCTTTCCGTAACGTTCTTGGCTCGTTCATAATATGCAAATACGAAGGTCTAATAATGGCATGTGATGACAAAACCGCTGGTTAGCTGGAAGAAAATTACTAGTGGCTTAAATGCCAGTGTATAAACTAAAACGTACTATGAAGCATACATTCATTCATTCGTTAATTAAAGTAATTTTGTGTTAACCTGTTGCTGGTTTTCGCGTTGGGTGATGAGCCTCGCCTCGACACAGTCTCTGGTCTCGAGGAAGGCTCGGCGCTGCGCAAGCTCGCGAGGCTGATGGGTCATAATTCCGGCGACGTTGCATGCGAGGAGTGTTGCAATACTGCAGTATATCTGCATAATAGATTTACACATTAAAAAACATTCTCTAGATAAACAATTCTTTCTTTTCTCAGTAATTACACAGTAACGCATTATGCTTTTCGGTCGGTTTATTAACCAACTAATGAGTGGTTTCCACAGGATTGCTATACGCTGGTATGGCAAAATAAAGCAGAGCTTCATCCAAGAGATACCAACGAACTATCTATCGCTGTGGTATTCTAATAGATTACCGTATAACTAGCTTGCACTATAGCGTTATTTTTAGATTTGATTAGGTAAGTCGTTCATTATATTGTGCACTAGCTAATACCCACAACTTGTTCTGCATGTCTTATTATCCTAGGAATATATTTTATGGACATAGAAAAAAAATATAAAAATTTGATATCAATAATTATTTTTTGCTTAGAGAGTTTATTTGTAGACAATCTTATCCGTTTATTTCCACCCCGCTGCGCATACGCACCACATCGCTTACCCCACTTCATACGAGTACATCGTTGAACGCATAGTACTCGTACTTGTAAATATCATAGTTTCTTAATACATCCATAGGTTTATATTAAATGAATATATTTTTAGAGTCTATAAAGTAGAACTGAAAAGAATAGATCAGAATCTATTCATTAGTTTCTGCGTAATGTGTTCACAACGGCAGATCTTTATCGAAATCGAAAATACTTTTTTCGGTTTTGTCCCTAATAAGGTGCTTATCGACGTCAATCGGTTTGGACAAACAAAAAAGTCATAGAGAAGAACCGATAAGAAACTCGATCTGGTTTCTTTTACCTTGATGCCTGAGGATTGAGGATTCAATTGCAGACGTCACCGTCGTTCACATATTAATCCACTCTATAATAGCCTTTAATATCATTTTATTTATATAGATTAAGCATTTGTGAATATGTTTTCAAACGTAAATGTTATCGAGACCGTTCCGTCAAACGTGCGTAGATAATTTATTCTGAGCACATTTTGTGAAATCTTACGTTAAATTAGTATAATACCTTCAAAGAAATAAGGTATGAATTTTTTTTTTGGTACTGATTACGTTATTGGCCTGATGGGCCTTCACACCTTCCCTGGACTACTGAGGTAAGGGTGCCAAAGCGGCTGAACTTCGGGTTATGCTGTTCCCTTGGATACAATACTGCAAATTTATCTAAACTGAACTAAGCTAGCTATTCATACATATAAGAATTCATGAGACACACATATATACCGGCATGTATGATTGATGAATTCAAACGTATATTTCGTATCTGAGAACCAGGCTAAACTAAGCCAGTTTGAAAGTAAAGGGAAAAATAAAACTCTTCCAACATATGTGTACCTGTGTGTATATATGTGAGGGTGATCTGTGCTGGGAAGTATGAAGTATGCAAAAGTACCTCAAGATCGGTGGCCTTGTCGAGCATGAGGTGGGCGCCAATGTTGACAGCGGCTAGAGCCACTCCGCCGATGGTTGCCTCATGAAGACGTACCGGGAGTGCAGCGTAGGTTACGTATGTGAACAGGGAGCACGCACCAGCGCTCACGTTCAGTGACCTGGGCACGAACAAAAATAGAACATCATTATCATTTTGCACATCTGTACATAACTTAGGTATGAAGAGACTAAGGCATATAAGGCTTTGTAACAGTCTTCGTATATATTCCATTCGATATTTTGGGCTTGATGGAGAAGGAGCCTGCTATCAAATCGTTTCATAATTTTCTTATGTATGTGATCATAAATCTCAAGGCATTGAGTTGCATAGAAGCAAACTGTGCTTCGAAACTAGATTTTATTGAGAGCATGGAAAAACTGCTATCAGTTATCTCGTAAGAATTAGACGGTGTTACTAATTAAGCGCCCGAAATTATTTTAAGGCTTAATTACGATACTTCTATTTTGTTCTACTTTTATAAATACAATAACAAGTGTTATAAATATAAACGTACCGGAAGAAATATTCTATATATCAGTGCCACTGTATCAAGATTCGTTGCATAATTAAAACAAGGGAAAAATCGCTTTAATGTTCACAGTTTAACAAAATCTTAAAAGACTTACTTAAGAGTCTTCGTACAAACAACTTTTTTGTTATGCGCAATTTTTACTCTGTGTTATTTTCTGAGACATTCACTGAAACGATGTGTTTATGTGTTTTTAGACTTTAAATCAGCTCGCTTTTTAACATTTTAGTTATAATTTTTGTTTAAATTGGTGTTCAATAACCATATTTAGCGGTGTACGATTTTTGTCAGTACAAATGATGTCCTTATACGGCGGATCTTCCACTACTTTATTCAATATGAATAGAGTTTTCGTTTACATGATATTGTATTCCAAAACAATTCCTAAACCCTTTGAAATGTAACAAAACAATAGAGATATGCAGACGAAGCTGCGGGAATTAGCTAGTTTAAAAATTAATCAGTGTTCTACTATACTGCAAGGTTGCAACAAGTATCGAATATTCTTTCCAGGAAATTTTGTTATGCGCAATTTTTACTCTGTGTTATTTTCTGAGACATTCACTGAAACGATATGTTTATGTGTTTTTAGACTTTAAATCAGCTCGCTTTTTAACATTTTAGTTATAATTTTTGTTTAAATTGGTGTTCAATAACCATATTTAGCGGTGTACGATTTTTGTCAGTACAAATGATGTCCTTATACGGCGGATCTTCCACTACTTTATTCAATATGAATAGAGTTTTCGTTTACATGATATTGTATTCCAAAACAATTCCTAAACCCTTTGAAATGTAACAAAACAATAGAGATATGCAGACGAAGCTGCGGGAATTAGCTAGTTTAAAAATTAATCAGTGTTCTACTATACTGCAAGGTTGCAATATCTCACCCGCAAACAAAGTCGCGCTGTGTGAAAGAGATAGTAATATCTACATTAAAAGCTCATTCGGTCTGCTGCACAAATGCGATAAGTATTTGATAAACGTATACGTCAGCCGTATACGTATACGTAAGCCGTGCCGCTTTTTCGCAGTAGATATTACGTGTGAACACGCATTTGTAAATAATATACACGCTGTTATTTTATCCGATAGGAATTCTATTGCAAGAAATATGGTAAGGTAAACTCTATGTGCTATGTGCTGGGACTGTAGATTTTTAGGCGTTTTAGAGAGTTATTGTTAAGTGAAGTGGAAATAAAACTGATATTATTTTACTATTCTAATATTTATTTAACTGATATAGTGCAAATTTTACAAACGTAAAAGCAACTTAATAGCAACGATTATTGCTTATAGTCGTCTTCGTTCGGTTTTTTTTGCTGTGTAGAGTAAGTGTATTTTTTTTAATTGTACTTGTGCCCTTGTGGGATTCAGTGGGATCAACTTGATTATATAAAAACTTTCTAATAATTTTGCTGCAACAAGTGCTTATTTGATGCTCACGATCGTCTATGTAATCTTTTTCATCCACTTGTTGTTCCTCAGCTTTTCTCACTGAATCCAAAATTGCTTCATCTGTAAATGATACTGTTTAGCCAGGCTATCGTCAACTTCTATATTGGTTTGTAGATATATAGTAATTTTTATTTTAAACTAGCTGACCCGTGCGACTTCGTCTGCACCAAATCGGTTATTACCGGTTTCGATTGTACTTTTAAACGCGAAAAATCTAAATACATCTCAAAACCCGATTGCAGCGATACCTACTGTTTCAAATTGTGAATCCCAACTATCCAGGGACTCACTCAAACATATACCCAGTTGGTATGTGAGAAATATTTGAAAATATGCTTTGAACCCGTTCGCAGCATCACCTACCAGGTCCAATTAAGATAACAAATAACCTATATACATACACATACATACATATATATACATACTACATATACTATATACATATATATATATTGCCGATAAATGTCTTCCCAGTACGTTGTCCCAGTAACTTCTGTCCCAATAAGCCTACAACCCGTTCGTAACATCATCTACCGGGTTCAATTAAAATAAAAACTAACCTACGTATATTGGCAGTAATGTAAAAAAAGCTTGAGAGGTCCATGGACCTCCAGTTGGAACGTAGTTCCTTTCCCTTTTTTGTAGGCGTTTACTATACGCTCAGTATAGTTTACATTATAAAATATCAAGTTGATAGAGTTAAATTGTAATTTAAACGTTAAAATATATTCATAAAATAAATAATGATAAATTAAACACTGAATGACATCATAACTATTTTCAACTTGTATTAAAACTTTTTCACACTACATTGTATTAAAGAAAAACATAAATATTAAAAAGATATGAGCAACATGTGTCATCTGTCACTTGCCTGTGACTATTTGTCTAAGAGCTAGGCAACGGTTTCGACAGCGAATTGGCTGCCGGTAAACCTTTACAGGCAAAAATATTGAACTTTATATAATTTTAGAATGTTTTGTTTTTCACTAACTTTTAAACGCTACTAAAACGTGAATTTATTATTGCCAGACATTTTTGATATTAACAATAATGTGCCCGATGCAATTTTTTGTAAATAAAGAAGTATGTTCAAACCATGTTAAGATATCTGTAATTTTATTGAAGTTATATTTCTTTTGGCGCGTTAGGGAAAAATGATGAGAGTAAATTTTTACGATGAACGCGCACACCGTAACAAAAAAATGATGAGAGTAAATTTTTACGTTGCGCGCACACACCGTCACGAAAAACCGACACCCTGAAGTTAGCTATAGTCAACATTTTGTTTCTTTGTATTTGTTGTTTGTATTTCTTTATATTAAAACTTTCATTGTATTAAATACCTTTTTTTTATTGTTAGTGTCGTTTTTTCTACAAACGTAGAATAAGGCGCAAGATAAAATTTTTGAAAAGATTTTTACTTGTTACGCCAAAGAAGTATAACTTCTAATGCGTGTACATAAGTACACACACACACTTTTTTTTAATATTATTTTATTTCAACATAAAAAAGGGTAAATTAAAAATATAATGTATTTTTTTATGTCATAGGAGGCAAACGGACAGGTGGGTCACCTGGTGTTAAGTAATAACTACCGTCCATAGACACTTGCAACACCAGGAGAGTCGTAAGTGCCTTGCCAACCTGTGTTGGAGGGGGAGGAAGCGGAAGGGGAGAGGAGGAAGGGGAAGAGAGGTGGGCCTCTCCGGTGCTCTCACTAATCGAACGAAACGCACTAATGCAAGCATTGTTACTTCCCGTCGGCTTTTTGTTAGAGGGTGGTACTACCCCGGGCGAGCCGACCCATTCATCCTGAAACCAGTAATAGCTTCGGCGTGGCTCTACCCCCTACCGAAACCTAAGTATAGAATAACTTAGCTGTAGCTCTGGCTTAGCGCAACACTGGCTGTATAATAAAGATAGCCATAATTGTGGAAGCGCTTGGTTAACAAAATGAAATATGTTCTTTGCAAGGGAAAAAATAAAATGGTTTGAAATGAATTATTTTGTTTATAAAGAATATCACCAGGCACATTATTGTCAATAACAAAATTGTCTGGCAGTGAAAAATTCATGTTTTTAATAACGTATAAACGTTAAACTTATAAAAGTTACTGACAAAAAATGTTCCTTAAATTATTTATAAATCAAAATGTTGATCTGTAAAGGTGTAATTCGCATTAAAAAATACAACGTTAACCGGCTACCAGGTATCCTGAATCGTGTTTGGAAGGGCATAATATATCTTCATATTAAAGAACCAACTTTTCTCAAATTCTCGTTCTTCCAACGTTGCTGGCTCTTATACTAAGGTGTCGCAAAAAAGTCTAGTTACATTAACTAATTTCTTTTCTTTCGTTATCCTGGAGAACCCCTTGCGTTTTATGGGTCAAAAAGTATCCTAAATGTAACCTTGTAATGTACAGATTTGGCTTTGTTACAGTTTTATTATAGTATAGATAAATAAATAAATCTTGTCACCTTTGTTTAGCAAACATTTTTTTATACAATGAAATAAATGTAACAACATATAAGTGACAGTTTCGTCTACATAAATGTTTCGTATGTGTGCGGTAATTACGAGCTCAGTTCTAACGTACTGGACTTTATATGTTTCGCCGGAGCCGACGGTTCGAAACACGGTGATAACTTTTTTTGGGATTTTTTTTTGAAGTAGAATAGGGAAATATAGCTTAATTTTTTAGATAAGCTGTCTGCTATATATAGCACAAAGAAAACTTACCAAAATTCGTCAAGAATATCATGAACTACATTTTTTTTACTTTCGTCCGTTATCCTGGAGAATCCCTTGCGTTTTATGAAATAAAAAGTATCCTAGATGTAACCTTGTGATATTGGTTATAACTGTGCCAAATTTCGTCTAAATTGGTTCAGTACTTTCAGAGTGATACGTGTTTAAAGGGACAGACAAACAGGCAGATCCTGGAGAATCCCTTGCGTTTTATGAGACAAAAAATATCCTAAATGTAATCTCGTAACATTAGTTATCACTGTGCCAAGTTTCGTCAAAATTGGTTCAGTACTTTCAGAGTGATGCGCGTTCACAGGGACAGACAGACAGAAAGACAGACAGACAAAAATTTTAAAAAGGTTATTTTTGTCTTCTTTATCGACAACAAAACCTACCCCTATCAACATTTTCAAAAAATATTTAATGTACAGATTTGGCCCTGCTACAGTTTTATTATAATATAGATGTCATACTGTTTAACCTACACAGTTAATGAAGGTCATCTTCACTTTCAAACTGTGGTTGTTCTTCTGATTCATCACTCGTTTAACTGCTGAAATGCGGGATGGTGGGGTCTTACAGCCTGACTGGGTCGCAACCACCATGTATAAGGCGAAAAACCCGTCATAGGGATTCGCTTCTGCGGGTCGCTTTTCGGAATCAACCTGTGCATATCCAGCTCTTCGCAGGCCGGCATGACAACGGCGACCGGCGATGGATAGCGTGTCACACAGTGGTTGCCATTGTTTTTAGATTGTACTATGCTTACCATCAGGCATAGTGCAGTCATTTTGCCGTGCTACAATAAAAAGAAAAAAAAAGAACTCACGTTGACAGACAAAATATTGAATAACTTATAATTGTCGGTACATCAGCCGAGTTAAATACATGCTAGATAATAAAGCGACAAAACAACAAACAAAATAATGTAAAAAGCTCCAGTTCTTACCAATTCTAGCGATTTAAGTAAGTAAACCTTAAAGCTTAATAATGCCGTATTGTTGTCGTTATTTATAGAGTCCGTGATGCTATATAGAGTATATCATTATATAGAAAATACGGTAAAGCAACCAAATTCAAGTAATTTCGACGTTATAAGAAGTTTATTGTTAATTCGAGTGTCGTTATATAAAGTTGACGATATATATTATATTTGGAGTCGAAATTATTATTTATTCGATAGCCGTCGCTCCTTTGTCAAAGTAGAAACAGCCTTCAGGCACGGCAGGCATCAACGATATCAACCTCGAAAAACAATTTCACGACTTTACGACCATTTACTGTTTATCACATTTTATGTTATTACCTTTGAATTTAACGACTTATAAATTTACAAAGGATATTACCTTATTACTTAGTTGTAAATTCTAAGTCGACAATAAAAGCGAGGATGATTACAAAATTGGTGTATATAAGGGGTGAGAAATATCATATCCTAAAAATGTAACTTAGCCTACAACAAAGCGGACATAGACTCTGCAAAGTTAGCGTTATGAAAGAAGAACTAAATTATCTAGGCTTTTATTTGTACCAACATTTATACAGCCTTCTTTCTGCAGGCTTTATCTTTATCGCTTATCGCTTTATCTACTTAAGCATAGTATTAGCTTAGTAGAGAATTAATCCTCTAGAGCTTTATACAAAGGGAGCATTTTATTAATTTTCTAATTTACAAAAAAAAGCATTAGATCACTAGTATTTTCACGATTATACTATACCGCATTATTGCAAAAAAAAACAAATTTATTTCCTTTGTAACTTTCCAGTTGTCGCGAAATACTACCCGTACGCCTACATATGAAAACCACACAAATATTAATAACAAGAGGAATGCAAGGGGTGTAAGGGGTGTCGAATAACATCGAAAACTTGAGACGTCCAAGCCAACCTCACCTGCACGTGGTACACCCTGCTGAATAACGAACAAGGCAATGGCGAAAGCGGGGTAGTAGGGTTTTACAGTCTGACTGGGTCGCGACTACCATGTATATTGGCGAAAAAGCCCGTCATAGTGATTCACTTCTGCGGGTCGCGTTTCGTGATCAGCCTGTGCATATCCAGCCTTTCGTAGGCCGGCATGACAGCGGCGACTGGCGATGGATACTGTGTCACTCAGTGGTCGCCATTACTTTTGGATTGTACTGTGCTTATCATCAGGCACAATGCAGTCATATTGCTGTGCTACAATAAAAAAAATTATATTAAAAGAAAACTAGTTGACCCCGCGTACATCGTTTCGCCTTAATGTGATTTTTTTTTAACCCGCCTTTTTACTAGATGCATACAAACATATGGAATATTTTGCTATGCTACTCCATAGAGACTGTTCGCTTTTCCGGAATACAAACTGAGAAAGCAAATTGCAGTAAAATGGTAATATCACATGGGTCAACTCCAAAATGAAAAAATAGCATCGTATTTTCGGATGCGTTTAAGTTACTAATAGCAATTTGAAGTTGCGTTCACAATTGCAGAAAAAGAAAACTGATATATCGAATCAAAATTACTCGAATTGGACCAGCCGTCTTCGAGTTTTGCGCTTAGGAACATATTTTGCGATTCATTTTTATTAATATAGATTTCAATATACAGATAATGAAATTTAAATAATTCACACAATAATTAATTCATTGTAGCGTAGTCATATGGGTGTCTATATGTTCATATGTGTATCTCATTCGAGTGACGTCACTATACCCGATGTTGAGCACAATGCGATTCAAAAACAAGAGTTACCCCCGACAGGTCTACAATTTATCGACAGTTGTAAAGCTGTCGTATCGTTTATAATGTTTTAAACAGCCATATAAATTAGATTTAATAATAAAATATAATTCTTATCACAAACATTACAGTTAACATACCTTATGTAAGGAATTATTAGTTAAAATAAAATATATTTCATCAGTTAATCTTTACGACCCCTATAATTGTTGTTAACCATGTTTCCCGCCGTTTAATCAAGTGTTTCACGAAAGCAAAATTATTGCTAAAATTGCCAAATGTCGGTTATTCAGGCTATTTGGTACATAAAACGCCATAGTATATAAATCACGAGACTTATATCTTTAAGAATGGGAAATATTCGGTACTTGTGTATTAAATGCACCGCGCTCGCCGACTGCTACCGCGACCGGCTCGCGTTATTTTTCTCGCAAGTCTAACCTAACCTACCCAAACCGAGACGAAAATGATTTGTTTTAACTTAAAAATCATCAAGTTGGTAATACACAACATTTGCTACCGCGACCGGCTCACGTTATTTTTCTCACAAGTCTAACCTTACCTACCCAAACCGAGACGAAAATGATTTGTTTTAACTTAAAAATCATCAAGTTGGTAATACACAACATTAACAACGACTTTTCAGAAATGGCACATAACCTCAAAACTTTGATCATTAATATCTTAGTAACCATGTCTTTCCGCGGGGAGGGGAAATCACTCCTTTCCCCCTCTGCTCCCATCCCCTTCAATCTTTATATCAAGACGCAAATTTCAAGTGCAGCCCTTTAAAGCATTTTTAAAATCAAAAAAGACTTTATTTAAAAACAAAGTATTCAATAAGATTTAGGTGGAAAATGGGTTGATATAGGGTTTAAGATAGAATTTCCTTACTTTTATCTCGACCTCTTGTTCTTTTATTTTGGTTTGGTTAGGTTAAGTTAGACTAGCAAAAAAATAAGGGTGTATTTAATACACAAGTATCGAATATTCTTTCTAAGAAATTCTATGAACATTTTACGTCTATATCTATTACGTGCTTTGTTTTAGTGCATAGCCTGAATAACCGACATTTGGCCATATTAGTAATTCGACAAAGAGTTTTAATTTACGTTATAATTGATACGTAATCTAAATTTGGTACACTCGAGCCGATATTATTCAATTGCTGCTATCGCTTTGTTCTCACAGAATACGTAATTATACGGCAGTAATGTTTTATTAGAGTTATGAATAAAGAGACAGATAGATTTAGTGTAATGTTATAACTAGTAAATGCTAACGGCTTCATACTTTGTGAGTTAGTCCAGATTTGTTATAATAAAATCGTTATTCGAAATCGCAATACAATATGTTTATGTTTAGTTGTGTTTTTATAAATAAAGATAAGTACATAAAGATTATGAAACAGATTCATAGGTTTTTTAATTATAAATAACTAGCGCGCCCGGCAGACGTTGTCCCGCCCTGATTATGAAAAAATCGTTGACAAATTATATACTAAAACGTTCCTCATCAATTACTCTATCCACCGGTGGAAACCGCATCAAAATCCGTTCAGTAGTCTTTGAGTTTATCGCGAACAGACAGACAGACAGACGCGGTAGGGGACTTTGTTTTATACTATGTAATGATATAACTTGCGATATGGTAACTAAAAAGCTAATATATATTTAATATCTAGATACGGATCTGACAATCATGTGTCATCAAGTATTTAGAAATTATCGTGTATTTAATCTATCCAAAATTCCAATTTAATACAGTTTAGCTACATCACAGGTCGGGTTTCACTGTTTCTCCAAATTTAGGCATCGTATTCCGAAGCGTAAGTAATTTTCTGAAAACAATACAACTTTCGAAAATGAAACGTCATGTCGTTGAAATGTGTTTTCCAGTTCCGTAGCTGTATTTATTTTTTTCCTTTTCAACGAATGAATCCAATTTCGAAAAGTTTTAAAAATTGAAATTCGAACGGGAACTACTGCATTTTCAGTTCGACGGTGACACAAACTCGTTGACTAGCTTTTGTGAAATTAACTTTGCAGTACGTAATTTACTATTGTTTTAACTTTGGACATTGCATGCGGCTTTCAACTCCTGCTCGGCTTTATAAACATTGAAACCACTTACCTTTGTATGGCAGCCCGGTATTCATAACGAATACTGCATATACTTAGTCTGGCCATAAATACTGTTACAATTAAAAATAAACAAAATATTACATTTGAATTTGGAACCCGTCATTTTTGATGATGATTATTCAATGAGTTCTCATTTTGGCGCTAATAAATTTTACAATATTTTGCGATATTACACTGAAGTGGGGTGATAAAGAGAACTGAATCGCATTAAAGAAAGTAGGTATGGAGCCAAATGCAATATTTAAAACTCTCCATACGTTTGGTATTATTAAAATGTTTGTGGACCGGGCTATTAATAGGTACAATGAGACCTCCTCTGTTTGTGACAGAAAAATATCTGGCCGTCCAAGTAGTGTTCGTACGAAAAAGGTGGTCAAAGCAGTAAGAGAAAGAATTCGAAGACATCCTGTCCGAAAGTAAAAGATTTTATCTCGGGAGATGAAGATAGCACCTAGAACCATGTCGCGTATTTTAAAAGATGACTAAGGACTTGTAGCCTGTAAGAAACGTATTGGTCATTTCTTAACTGATAACTTAAAAAAGAATAAGGTTGTAAAATCGAAACAACTACTGAAGGGGTAGGCAAAGGGAAGTCACAATTTTTTTTTGTTTACTATTGTGCAACATTTTAACAAACGAATTGACCGTATTTATGCTCAAAGCTCTAAGGAAGCTTCCCAATTATTCGACAGAGTGCAACGAAGGTACTATCCGACTTCAGTGATGGTTTGGTGGGGTATTAGCTATAAAGGACTGACTGTGCCATACTTTTGTGAGAAAGGTATCAAAACATCGGCACAAGTGTATCAAGGTACCATTGTTGAGAAGGTAGTGAAGCCTCTTAACAACACCATGTTCAATAACCAAGAATGGTCCTGCCAGCAAGACTCGGCGCCGGGTCATAAAGCTCGGTCTACGCAGTCTTGGTTGGAAACGAATGTTTCGGACTTCATCAGAGCTGAAGACTGGCCGTCGTCTAGTCCCGATCTTAATCCGCTGGATTATGATTTATGATCAGTTTTAGAGAGTACGGCTTGCTCTAAACGCCATGATAATTTGGAGTCCCTAAAACAATCCGTACGATTGGCAGTGAAGAATTTTCTCATGGAAAGAGTATGTGCTTCTATTGATAACTGGCCTCAACGTTTATTGCAGCCAATGGAGAGCATTTCGAATAAGCTTTTTATTTTTTATATTTATGTATTAAACTAACACACTGTAAAAGTAATAAATATTATTTGCAATATAAAATGTTTTTGTCTTTGTTTCAGTATTTATGGCAAGACTAGGTACACTTTCGAGTGCATCGATATTTTTAATACGTAAAATTCTGATTAATTTGGTCTGTATGAAATAATTAAAATACAATATTGACTCAATCGGATATCGCATCAATATTGCGGTGAAGCGAAGTTTTTGGTAAATAAAATCATAGTATGCTTGTAGGGGTTTTTGTGACGCCCTCGTGGCTAGTTACTATCCCCAAATAAAATAATAATTCGGTTTATTTCAATGAAAGAGGAACAAATATGAACATCTCTCAATATTCTTTACTCCTAAACTTAAAACAAATAAAGAAGAAATATATATATATATGCTTCTCAAGTTTGGAACCCTAACTATAATATATACATCACACGTATTGAACGGATTCAAAAACGCTTCCTTCGATATTTGAAATTTAGAACTTCTTATTACTTTACCGATTATATAGAACGATGTAAGCATTTCCACTTTTTGCCACTCTACGAGCGATGTAAAATAGCCGATTTAATTTATTTAAGTAATATAGCCAATGGAATTATAGACTGTCCAGAATTATTATCTAGAGTTCAGTTATGTGTCCCTACAAATACATTAAGAAAACCGAAGCTATTACATGTGCCACTTGTCAGAACGACATATCGCCAAAATGCCTTTCTGATCCGAGCATGTAAATATTTTAATTCATTAGATAATAGCCTAGATTTATTCGCAGATAGTGTATCATGCCTTAGAAAATGTTTCTCTAGAGATTTTTTTACATAATATCAACTTTGTGCGTGTAATCATGTTATTATTTGTACATCTATATTGGTAGCTGTCTTTTCTTTCTTTATTTATAGTTTTTATAAGTGGAAATTTGTAATTAGCCTTAATATGTTATTTATTTGTTATTTTATTAGTGTTAGCTGTAAGTTTCCCTAAAAAAAAAGTGAAAAACTGTTGCATTTAAATGTATGTATTTTAGTAGTTGCAGCTCAGTACCAGGGTCCCTATAGATTTACCTAATGAACTTCTAGTTAAAACGACATTTAACATCAGCTGAGGTTGTTATGAAACGTTAAAACCAAGGAGTTTACAAGATATATTTAAATATTAAAGAGAAAGTTGAATTACAATTTGACTCATGGTGATAGAAAGATATAAATAAGAAATAATATATGTAGCTGCATTGAATTATTTAAAATCTCACTGTCATTTATATTCAAATTCAACTGATGCTTTAATTAATAAAATTCAAATAACTATAAATGTTTTAATTAATACAATTCTTACGTAATTCCATTGCATGACTACAAATAAAATTAGGTTAAATTTCACAACCGGACGAGAAGCAAAATTCGTAGTATCAAATCTAAAGAGATTACAAAAACGGTGAATGAGCGATAGATGGCGTTAGAACAAATCTGTCGGTTACCGTAATACATATGAGATCGTGACATGTACGAGCGATTAAACAACAAAAGCTCACAGTTAGATGTCTTATACAAAAAAAAGCATTGCGATCAGTGTGTACACACGGATGAAGTGAAACTTCTTTGTCTTATATATATATGAGAATGCTCATAAACTATATACGAAGTCCCGTGGTATAAATATCTAACTATACATTTACCCATTTTTGTTTTCTACTATTATACATACTTATACATACACACTTACCGTATGTTTAACGCGTAACGAGTTTTTTCCCTACCGTGCCGTAAGAAGTTTCACATAAAATAATTTTATGGATGACGCACGTTTCTTTGTTACTGTCGCTGAACGTTATGGGTTTGTATCGTGCACTTCAATTTGAATACATCGATGATATGTCTGTAAAGTTCCCGGTAAAAAGGGTATCATTCCGAGAGGAAAGGGACTGTCTTTTAAAAATAAAAGTAAAGTAACGGGTAAACTTGAAATGTTGAAAATAAATGTCTATCGATATTACAAGTACGTAAAGCTGATATTAGCAAAACTACCCCTGCGATTGTCATGATTCAAATACAACTACAATCTAAAATAGAGCAGTTCATTAAAGGTGTCATGAATATATTACAGGCCAGGATTTGTTCAGAGCGATATGAATTTATTGATAAATAATTCATGGAGAGCAATAGGTTAAAGCATGGCCAGTATTATTCAAGGAGTACGTAACAATCTATTAGCGAAATTATTATCTATATCCATTCGATAAATACAGAGTTTTTCACACAAAATTCTACCTGTATAAATTTAACACGTGCCAACTTTACCCGTACCTACGGTTTTGGGAAGTACCCTATATAATTTTCCACTAAATTGTGATCCTTATATAATTCCTACCAAAACTTATCCTCAACATATTATACATTTTATGCTCTCTTAAGACAGCGTCAACATTGTTACATATATACAGTAACTAACCCGACCAACCGTTGCTGTGGCTCAGTTAGTAAATGTAGAATTAAAGATGAATAAGAAGTTCAAAATTAAAACGTGTAGCAATCTATGAGTTATCTATAACAGTCGGCCCTACAGTTTACTCACAACGAACTAATCTATACCGCCATCTGTTCGCGGCTGATGAAACTTAGAATTAATTACAATTATCAACATTGACGATAATTTAATTTGTAATTAAAAAATATTGAGGCCATTAATCGAAATATAAATTATCCTATTTGTTACCACCCACCTCCGGTGCCGCTGCACCACATTCAAGAGACGAGACTACAACACGACCGGAACATTGATATTAGCGCCACCATATTATAAATATACATTGACACTAGCGCCATCATATTAAGAGACACATTGAAACTAGCGCCACCATAAAGATACATAAATAAGGATAATTATATAAAATTGTCGTATAGCTTAAATAACATTAATTTGTTCATACTTTATTATTTTTGTGTTACTTAAACTATTTTGCGGAATTATGTGTAAATAGTAATCGCTTTGACTTACATAGATCGGCCTTTAAAAGGCAAGATGTCTGTGATATCTACGCATTATTATTATATTCGAAGTATTGTAAGGCGAAGCTCTGGCCAAATAAATAGTGACAGTATGTACGAAGTATTTATTAGCATTCCTGACTGCATCGACTCTATACGTGATTAGTGTAATATATTTCAATCCTATCAAGTTGGACTAAGTTATACATAAATGCCAATTTTTTTGAAGATCGATTGAGTGGTTTCTGCGTTCATCGTAGATCATGGCACTGGATTTTTATACACATAATAATGTATTAGAGATACATTATAATTTCGGACAATTATAACTATCAAATTACACTAAATATTCTTCACATGGCTTGCTATTGGCAGCAATACATACATTGAAACGTCGCCATACAGTATAGTTATAATTGAAGAAAAATATATAGTAGTTTAATCGGACGAGAAGCAAAATTCGTAGTATCAAATCTAAAGAGATTACAAAAACGGTGAATAAGCGATAGATGGCGTTAGAACAAATCCGTCGGTTACCGTATTACATATGAGATCGTGACATGTACGTGCGATTAAACAACAAAAGCTCAGAGTTAGATGTCTTATACAAAAAAAAAAAGCATTGCGATCAGTGTGTACGGGTGAAGTGAAACTTCTTTGTCTTATATATATATGAGAATGCTCATAAACTATATAAGAAGTCCCGTGGTATAAATATTTGATTATACATTTACCCATTTTGGTATACTACTAGACTTTGGTATAGTTTTGGGCACGGTTTACAACTTTCTGTGTGTACTATATATCGTAAAATACAACCGACTTCACGAAATACAGTTCACAACACCCCCGGAATAAGTTGGATGGAACAATAATTGTACGCTGAGAATGACGTGTAAACATTCCGAGGTCGCTTTGTATTTTGTTTGAGCACAGTTCAGAGGAGTTAACATCATAATGCGATGTGAACTAGGTGTTCCTGGAGCCCGGTCCTCGGTCATCAACAATTCACTTCCAAACTCAAAATCATTTGTTAACTTTTCCTTCATTGTTACACAATACCTAAAAAGTTTTGTATATTATTCCTACATCCGTAGACTAACAAAATGTTGTTTATTGTGATGATAAAACAAAGTTGAGGCTGCTACAAAGACTGCCGACAGAAGTGTGAACTCAAAATGATGGAGTATGGACACATGCGTAGTATAGCGACCACGCGTCGTTTGTCTGATGCAAGCCGCGTAAGCGCAAAGCCGCCGGTCACGCTTATTAGCATGTCATCATGCGAAATTATAAGTTTATCTCCTGGAAAAAATACCCTTCAACGCGCCTGAAGGAGCTTTCACTTTAAAATTACTGAACTCACGAGTGACATTTTTTTTAATACTTTCAGCTTTTTCTCCTTGTTAATATAGATTTGACTTATTCCTCGGTTCAATAGTCTTCTAGCGTTTAATCTTAATGTCACTTGATGATGTGTGTCCAAGATAGTAAACAATATGCATCTAGAAGAAAACTGGCTCTCAGGTGTGGCTGCCCGAATACACGTAGGGGTGCTTGCCGACATATGTTCAACCTGAGGATGGTAGCTAGCCAGGCGGACTTAGAAAAAACTATAATTTTCAAAGCCCCGGTTCATTCACAAGGGTTCGAACCTATGTCGATCGACGTGGTGGCCGAACACGCTAACCTTTGAGCCATCAGCTCTGTAATTTCCATTTATTTTCAATGTTCCTTATTTAAAAAAAGGCGCGGTTGTCATAGTAACTGCCGACAGAAGTGAAAACTCAATACATTGAAATAACTGATCCTCTTTTGAATTTTTAAATTAATTATAATGTGAATGACAATATTTAAATTTCAGAATTTGTTTATTGACATTATTAACATTAGTGAGGTTTTCATATCTATTGGCACTCGGAACAATAATTATATTCATTTTTATAAAGTCTATTAATCAATGAAACGTATGATGAGCTGCAAAATATCAATGTTACATGTACACAGGTACCTATACTACATGTCGCTAGTCTGACGCAAGCCGCGCAAATGCAATACGGCCGGTCACGCTTACTAGCATGTCATGACTCGAATTATAAATTTATCTCCAGCCAAAAATATCGCTCAACGCGCCCAAACAAGTTTTCACTTCAATAACAGTGATCATACAATAAATTAATATGCATTTTATATGATAGATAAGAATAACGCACGATAAGTTCTATGGCTAATTTTGATATATACGTTTCTTTGATATAAAATATTAAATGTAGCTGAAGTATTATTTATATTATTTTCCTTGAATTATGATGCTTTGTATAAAAACTTTATACGCGGTATTCGGTATCGAATTTCGGAAAATTTGTTAATAATATTAATTGTGAGACCTCAAAAGGCCGTTACATAATAATAATTTTCCACAGAACTTCGCACAAAGAGCTGGGGAGCCTTAATAACATTTCTTTTAAGTTTACTTTTAATAGCGACGAATACTTCAATTTTTTTATACAAAGAAAGCTAGAGCGCTCTCGTTAAATATAGGGGCGAAGAATTTTCATTGCGCGTTCGTTGTGGGCGCTTTTCCAGGTAATATTATTTAAAAATTATATTGGTTTCGTGAAGTTGGATTGTAATATTTGTTTGTTAGTTGTTATTTAATTTAGTATTTCTAGGCCATTTATAGTACTGCTGTTTATTGGCCGGAATGTTTATTCCGTATATTTTCTGTTTCTTCTACTACTGTGAGCGCAACCTTCTCGGCGTTTTGTAGAATAGAATCGTGCTATATAGGTCGACTACTGTGAGCGCAACCTTCTCGGCGTTTTGTAGAATGCCGGTACATGTATACCGATAAACACTCTATTAAGATACGGAATATATCTTACGATAAATGTATGCTTTTTATTGCAATTGTCATAGATAAATGTAATACTTTAATATATTGTTTACGCAATGGGGTACTAAATTGAAGTTGTTTCAGAACAATTATTCTGAGTAAATGCATCGTTATATGATAGTTTTTATTGATGGTTAGGTTAGGGGTTAGGTTTTACAGGCCGGTGTGATGGAGGCGTAGTGTACCGATGCCACTGCCTCAGTTCGTCAGGGGAGGCCTAACACCCACTCCACCTTTAAGGGGTCTACCATCTATGAGAGCATAGGGTTTAAGTCCGTGCGAATCGGTACATAACCCTTCCTCAGCTGCCCGGCAGGATGGTTATCTGTTAGGGATATCCCCATGTAAAGAAAGGGGCCGTTCAAGTATTACATAAGCAGAAATTTTGTGATTTCTGACCACCCCGTCTTACTGGTTAGCAAAAGTAAATAATAGTCTTATCCCTCCATCCATGCTTACGTAAACATTTATATAAGTATTTTTAATATATTCTGGTTCCTTTATTCATTCGTGGGCAAGAGGTGACAAGTCTAGAAATAAGGAATTTATAGTATACTAGTGGACCTGGCAAACGTTGTTCTGCCTTGATAATAAAAAAAAACCTAAAAGTCAACCGCAACACCACCTACCGGGTCCAATTGTGAATCTAAACCATTCTCCGATCCACTGAAACACACAAAGTTTTATTAAAATCGGTCCAGCCGTTTAGGAGGAGTTCAGTGACATACACACGCACAGAAGAAATTTATATACAAAGATAGAGTTACGGTTAGTATAAGTTAGTATAACATACAGTGGTTCTTTACTAGAGCGATGGTAGCCTAGTGGATAAGATCACGCACATCACATATCGCACCTTTTTTTCATGGGGAAATCCCTAACGGATATCCACCTCGCCGGCTAGCTGAGGATGGATATGTCTGAGTCGCGCGGATTATAACCCCATGGTACCTTCTTACACCTTTTAGCCGGGGGAGCAGGGACTGCCTAATGGGCACTACGTCTGCTCCTCCGACAGGTGTTGTCCCCTCTTAAGAGGCCCTGACTGCGGATTCAGGGTTCAAGATGGTAGACCCCTCAAGGGGTTGGATGTTAGACCCCCCTGACGAACTGCGGGAGTTGCGTTAGCACAATGCGCCTCCACCATATTAACTACCCGGGTGACGGACATGCCCCATCACATATAAGACCTGCATATCCAGATCCCCCCGTCCCTTATGTCATCAAACATAAGCAAATCAAAGACCCCCGGCCCTCTTCAGTGTTTACATATTTGCTTAATACAATTAACCAGTAATTCAATTATTCTGAGTAAATGCATCGTTATATGATAGTTTTTATTGATGGTTAGGTTAGGGGTTAGGTTTTACAGGCCGGTGTGATGGAGGCGCATTGTACCAATGCGACTGCCACAGTTCATCAGGGGAGGCCTAACTCCCACTCCACCTTTGAGGGGTCTACCATCTTTGACCCCTCAGTCCCTGCTCCCCCATCTAAAAGGTGTATGAGGGCACTATGGGGTTTAAGTCCGTGCGAATCGGATATAGCCCTTCCTCAGCTGCTCGGCAGGATCTGTTAGGGTTATCCCCATGTAAAAAAAGGGGCCGTTCAAGTATTATATAAGCAGAAATTTTGTGATTTCTGACCACCCCGTCTTACTGGTTAGCAAAAGTAAATGATAGTCTTATCCCTCCATCCGTGCTTACGTAAACATTTATACAAGTATTTTTAATATGTTCTGGTTCCTTTATTCATTCTTGGGCAAGAAGTGACAAGTCTAGAAATAAGGAATTTATAGTATATAGACTTACGGTTAGTATAAGTTAGTATAACTTACAGTGGTTCTTTACTAGAGCGATGGTAGCCCATTCAGCGATTCAGGGTTCAAGATGGTAGACCCCTCAAGGGGTTGGATGTTAGACCCCCCTGACGAACCGCGGAAGTTGCGTTAGCACAATGCGCCTCCACCATATTAACTGCCCGGGTGACGGACATGCCATCACATATAAGACCTGCATATCCAGATCCCCCGGTCCCTTATGTCATCAAACATAAGCAAATCAAAGACCCCCGGCCCTCTTCAGTGTTTACATATTTGCTTAATACAATTAACCAGTAATTATCGCTTCGAATTTCGTCCAGTTTTTGTTTGAGGGATCCAAATTTAAATTAGTGTTTTTGTTAATAATCCCTCTACAATCTTTTTTTTATTTTATTTTCAAATTAGCAGGTCTATCTGTCTAGCTTATACATGCAGGGTTGCAGTCTTTACATTTTGTAAAACAGGATTTGATAACTTACACATTGAGACATTCCAGTTAAAATAACAATTTAATAATGATATGCAATAAAAATTCTGTAAAGAAAACTGAACAAACAGAAATTAATGTTTTTTATGAGATTCGTATTTTTTTATGAGAGGCGCGGTGTCGACCGAGAAAACATTGTAGGTGAATTAAAATAATTTCACTCGGATGTTACTTAAAGAAACAAGATAAATTCTGAGAAAGCAAGAAGGTTGGTAACCCTAATATATAGATGTGTGTGTGTGTGTGTACTTAAGGTGATAGATTTGTAAATACCTGAGCACGGATGTTCCAGCCAGAGACAGTTCTATGAGAAGAAATGTCACCAGTACCACGTAGGATATTGTCAGGAGGTAGATCTCATTCATTGCAGGACGTGTGAGAAACGCCAGCAGACCTGACAGAGAAAAAGAAACAATGTATAACGTATTGCTCACAATCAAGTATGACCAAGAATTTAAATATAAACTCTTATAATACTACAGAAAACAGAAAATCAGAAAGAACTTTGTACAATAACCTTGTATATTCATATTACGGTTGAATTTCGACCTCGAGAAATTAATAGAGAAATATAAATTTATAAAAGGTATAAAATATATAAAGGGAATTTGAGATACTAACTGTAAGCAATTATTCAATGATTGTAAAACACCTTCCATTTTCCTCTTCTCATAAGTGAATTTTGGAATCGAAGTTTCAAAAAGAAAATATAAGATTATTAATATTTTATTGAACTGAAATAAATATCATTTATTTTGTTGGAAAACTTAATGATGTTATTACGTCGAATTCTCAGTAAACGTTTTTTCTTAATTTCTAACAAGAAATATAAAATGAAATGTTTTAAAACGTAAATAAAAATAATATTTATATTTTCTTTTAGTTAGTAAACCTATTTTTAATAATTTCTACAATTTAATTTTTCTTTTATCGTTTCCTTACATCTATGATATCATCTTTTGAAGAAGTAAAATAATATTGGATTCTCTCGCCTACCACACCTGCGTTCATAATGCTCAAATGCTATTTCGGTATGATTTTGTTATTTTTATTGAAGCTGCTAAAGTTTGTATCTAATTTGCGAGTATATGTATCGTGTAATAAGCCAAGTGGTTTAAGCATTGGAATATCAATTCTGTGTCTACAAGATTAAAGTTCAACCTGTATCAACTAACTTTTCGGAATTCGCGGACACATTTATTAATTTAAATTGGTAACACTATTGGCTGACGGTGAAGGAAAACATCGTGAGGAAACCCGAACCTGAGAAAGGTTCTAAAAAAGGTAAATAAATATGAATTTCTCGGTATTTGAAATTGCCTATAAATCATGACCTGTCGTGGTGATTACGAATCTTATATTGGTCTTTGGTCTGGAAATGGACTCTTACGAGTTGCCATTATTATTGTGTAGATGTAGTTACGAAAGTTCGCTGTTGAATAGATCAAAATCAATAAAAAAATATGTAATTATAATATTGCAAGTGTAAGTACGTTACTCACATGCATAAACGAGCGCAGTAAGTCCGATAACGACGATGTTGATGATGTTGGCAAGATACTCCTTCTCGTAATAACCTTCGGCCATGCTGGTGGAATTGCTCGGGGAGTAGTCCGCCTCAGACTCGCTTATCATATTGGATAATTCTTGTGCTTGTTCGTATTCCCTGCGTGAGGAAAACCCACATTTCAGTAATAATAGGGGAGCCCAAGTGAGGGAGGGAGGGAGGCTAAGTGGGAATTTACTCGTGCGAAAAAGAAAGAAAGTTATATGCTGTTATATGTTATGTATGCTGTTGTTCAAAAATGTAAAAAAAATACTCGACGCTTCACATATTAATATTGTATGGGACTCACGTGTTTCTGATAACGGAGGAATATTATTCTGCAGGTTTGCATGGTGGAGGTGGCTATACAAATGAAAATGAGAAAAAAAAAACGTATTCGTGCGCGTCAGATATTCAAAAAACTGACGATTTCTGACGAACTGATTGTTTTTCTTGTTTTTGTTTTAAGGTTATTACTTATAATATTAGTATCCTTTTTTGTAATAGCGTATTTTATTTTTTAAGTTTGATTTTAGTTTTGGTTGGTATGTCATGAGGAGAAATGAAAACCATATAACTAGAAAAGTGTTCAGTATGTTTATGAACGGATATACGAGTAGAGGAAGACCGAAAAAGGTATGGATGGACTGCGTAAAAAACGATATGTGCGTAAAAGGTGTGAATACTGAAATGATATTTGACAGGAGAGAGTGGAAAAAGAAAACATGTTATGCCGACCCTACTTGATGATGATGATTTTAGTTTTGGTTATGTTTCTTTTAATATGTATTTCCACACATGCGCACGGGTTTTGTTTCTGTATCTTGTATTTCTTCTTTGTTTTGCATGTACAACAAAGTTAGTTGTATTAACGTCTAGAAGGGTTTATAAAAGATATAGGAAGTTTGAAATATATAACTATAAACAAATATTGAAAGTGATTTACGTGTAAGTGCCGAGATTCGAGAATGACGATTGGTTCGCATACGACACCAGATCTCCGAGGTATCCCTGCGCGATGAGCAGCGTCATGACCTGCACCGCGATAAGACCCAACGCCACGACTAGCAGCAGCCCCAACAGATGGGTCATGTTCGTCTGGTTCATACGCAGGAAATATCTCTGGTACAGCATTTCCACCTATAGACAATAGATATTACTTAGATCAAATAATCATAAGGACTTTTATTCCCTCTAATATCACAAACAAATACGGTTTTTTATTACCTTGTAACAAGGACCAAACTAAACTATCAGTCTATACAATTAAAATTATATTCTTGCATACCACACATTTAAACTCCTTGATAACAATGTGTTGACTGAGCTTTGGTTAATACAGAGACGCAATACATACCTAATCAGTAGTTACATTCAAAGAAACCTGACACGGTACAATTCGCCGCTTGTTAACACCGCACTATCAGATATTGCAACGATTATGTCACACAAATTTACCTTTTACCTTTTGCACATCTCACATCATCATATTACATTAGGTAGCATGAGAAAATGTAAAATTGTACGTTATTTTACTTTAATACAATTAAACTTTTCGTATCCTATAGTATATTGTATGGTAAACAGATCGTGAACACGTTTGAGTGTGATGATAGGACAGTGTAAATATTTACTGTAACAGATGATTGAGCAAGGATTTTTTTGTAATTTGTTGAGTAAAGGTTTCGGTTCACTTGGTTTTCAATTCTCTTGAGTTTCGCCTTTACTTTATACTTCCAAAATTATATCTGATTAAGAAGTTTTTACTCAACATAGCGCATTATGTATATTTCTATCTATACTATAATAAAACTGTAACAAAGCCAAATCTGTACATTAAATATTTATTTTAAATTTTGATCGGGGTAAACTTTTCTATCGATATATAAGCCAAAAATAATCCTTTTACAATTTTCTTCGCCTTTACTTTTTACTTCCAAAATTATTTCTGTTTAAGAAGTTTTTACTCAACATACCTTATTATGTATATTATTTCTATACTATAATAAAACTGTAACAAAGTCAAATCTGTACATTTTTTTTTTTATTTTGTTCGGGGTAGACTTTGCTATCGATATATAAGCCAAAAATAATCCTTTTACAATTTTTGTCTGTCTGTCTGTCCTTGTGAACACATCGCTCTGAAAGTACTGAACCAATTTTGACACAGTGATAACTAATATTACAAGGTTACATCTAGAATACTTTTTGTCCCATAAAACGCAAGGGGTTCTCCAGGATAACGAAATACAAAAATTTGTAGTTAATGTAACTAGACTTTTTTGCGGCACCTTAGCACAAGAGCCACCAACGTCGGAAGTATATTATGTCTTTCCAAACAGGATTCCTGATTGCCGGTTAACCTTGTGTTTTTTAAGGTCTACCTAGGCCAATAACGTAGTCAGATCGAGAAAAAAAATACGGGCACAGTTATATAACATTACATAAGTAGTAATTATCCAATTATTTCCTTGTAAGTTATCTGTATCATCCAGACGTTTAAGTTATAGAGCTACAGTAATAGACAAATGTACTTTCGGAAAACATTAATATATTTTTAGACAATCAAGTAAATAGTAAAATAGCATTTACTAATATCTAGCTGTAACAATCTTACATTCACATTTAATTGGACACCCCCGGTATATATATTTCATCGGATGTTTTTTTTAATTCACATTGAATACTAGATATTGATACTATATTTTTATTTAATCATTATTTAATTATATTAAACATGAATCATAATAAAGCAGGAAACCGTTGCCAGCCAAATAACACGACGAATGATTTCCAACATTTGTTCGTTCAGTCAGTATAAAATGATATTAAGAAATTTATTTCTATGTTAATTCTTGTAAAGAGTTTTGACAGTGAGAAAGTTGTCGACTATAGCTTGTTACGCCACTGAATTTTGTCAAAATATTACACGAAGAAGTTTTTGGCGGCATCTTGGAATGTCACGTAGTTTATACTTTATTCATAACCTTGTCCTATATGGCTCTATATTTTGTTATATTGGTAGTGTTTTACGTAATATAGTTTGGTTATTGTGCATAAGTGAAGTGAAGTGGGAAGTAATACCACGGAGAATATATTGGTATTGGTAAGAGACTTGGTATAAAAATTCCCTCGACGGCCACCATCTTGTTAGTTCAATGAAATGGGCGCAAGAAACTTGTAATATTCGACAATGATAGTAACAATGTATTGGAAGTTTGGATGCCAAAAAAAGCATTTCGTCGTGTCTATAATTTTATTTTCATAAAACACCGGGCTTGGTGTGCATTACTGTCCCCTCAAATCGGCATTAACAAGGCTGAATTCAGAGCCTGGGGAGATAAATGTGTCATAATAGAGCGTGATTATGCGGAGGCAGACGTGCCCCGCTGCACAGTATCCATTATGGTACAACCTGACTAAACGTTTCGCGGATTAGAACATGATTCCGTTTTCTCACCGTGGGAAATGATGTGATTTTGCGTTCCGTTACACTGCAATATAAACCTCTGGGTATATGTACATATATACACTACTAATTGGTCGTAACTTTGTTTTTTGAAGTGACGTTTCAGGCAAAAATGGCTTGGCCCGGAATGTGTAAGAATAACTTCCAGTATTTTATTTTTGTATTCGATTAAAAATTATCGATCATTCGTGACGGCAATTTAATCAACATAACATTTAAAGTTGATCAAAATTGCCAATTACAACATACCATTTTAACGAACATGTTAAAATATATCGAAGATAATTAGCTCTAAATAAAAAACAAATTTTTGAAGTGAAAAGTTCTTTAGGCGCGTTGGGCGGTATTTTTGGCAGGAGATAAATTCATAATTTCGCGTCATGACATGCTTCGTAAACATGACCGGCCGTATTGCGCTTGCGCGGCTTACGTCAGCCTAGCGACGCGGTGTATAGGGGCCTGTGTGTATGTAATATTGGTATTTTGCAGTTCATCATACGTTTGATTGTTTAATAGACTTTATAAGAATGTATATAATTATTGCTCCGAGTGCCGACAGATGTGTAAACCACACTTGTTCATAATTTCAATAAGCAAATTCTAAAATTTAAATATTGTCATTCACACTATAATTAATTTCAAAACTCTCAAAACTCAGTTCAAATTCCATTGTTTTAAGTTTACACTTCTATCATTTCCCTCTCTCTATATTGTTTTTTCATTTCTTTTTTATTTGCTGTTTTTCAAGTTTTTGTATGAGGTTGAGATGCATTTACCTACCTATTCTTCTCTCGTACTTAACTCGAGCCGTCATTTAAATTACAATAACTTTTGATAGAATAACCCGATTTTAATAAAACAAAGATTAAATGTTACTTGAAGATATGCTTTATAGCTCTCTTGAAAGGTTTTATCCTAAACGTAGTACGTTAACAGTAAAGCGTTCATAAACAAACACACCGACACTTCTAAAATGATTTAAATGTATTTTATTACTTATTCCTAGATACCTACAACAATTCTTTTCACGAAAATCGAAAAATTACAGACACGTTAAATTTACATTCTTATTATATGTACAGACTAGCGGCCAGGGGGACGTTGTACCGCCCTGATAATAAAATAAAAACTTAACAAATTATATATCTAAACCTTTCTCATGAATCATTTTGTCTACTATCAGTACCAGCCTGTCTCTCTAAACAGAGCGTGCTCACGCCCACGCCCGCGTAACCTCAGATCACGCCGCCGTGGTCTGGGGGTAGATTTCGCTCCCGCACACCAGACTAGGCCCCCCTCGGCAGCAGCTCAAGCCTAGGTCCGTTCCCTCGGC
>MU160216.1:62488-95318 GCA_015888305.1 Antheraea pernyi
TGTTATCCGATACGAAATATATATAAGGGTTGTTGAGTTATGTATGCTTGGTACACATATATGTTTCAACAATTCATATATGTATGAATAGTTAGCTTAGGTTAGCTTACATAGGTCGCGAATTGCATGTATCGGGCAACAGCCCAAGCCGAGGTGTGCCGCGCACCCTTGAGCTAGTTGTCAAAATAAAATCGGCTGAGTGCCTTAAGCGCTCGCCTTAGTAGTCCGGTGAAGCTGTTAAGACCTTGCTTGGTCAATAGCGTAGTCAGTTCTGAAAAAAAAAAAAAAAACTTTGTCTACTGATGAAAACTACATGAGAATCCGTTCAGTAGTTCTTGGGTTTATTACGAATCAGACAGACAGACGCGGCATAGGACTTTATATTATAATATGTAGTAATATAGATATAGGTTACATGGAGAACGTAGATACGGGAGAACGTTTTTAAGTGAATCAGTGTCAGAAGTGAATCCCAGAATGAAAGCAGTAGTTTCGATTATTATTTCTTACAAATACGACAATGATTCTAATAATAACACTAGTGAATGCGTGTACGTGCTTTTTCGTGTTCCATTCTGCACACTCTAATCGCGAGAAAAACATTCATATCTTTTTCGGTCTTCTTCTACTTTCATATCCATCCACCATCGTATTCAAAACGTTTCTAGTTACTCGATTTTCATCTCTTCTCGAGACATGCCCACACCATCCTAACCTATTTTTCCTCAACTTCTCTGTCACTGGTTCTATTTTCAATCTTCCTCTGATACAGTCATTCTTAATCTTATCACACATCCACCTTAACATTCGCATCTCTGCCACATACAGTTTTCTCTCAACCGTCTCTCTCGTCGGTCGTCGTCGGTCTGACTGGTCTTATAATAATTTAATACACCTTCCCTTTTCAGCGTCACTGAACAACAACTGATTTTTTTTTTCCGAACTGACTACGCTATTGACCAAGCAAGGTCTTAACAGCTTCACCGGACTACTAAGGCGAGCGCTTAAGGCACTCAGCCGATTTTATTTTGATATCTAGCTCAAGGGTGCGCGGCACACCTCGGCTTTGGCTGTTGCCTGATACATGCAATTCGCGACCTATCTGAGCTAACCTAAGCTAAGCTAACTATTCATACATATATGAGTTGTTGAAACATATATGTGTACCAAGCATACATACAAAAAAGATTGTACATGTATTTTATTACTTCTTCCTAGACACCTACAACATTTTTTTTTTACAAAAATCTAAAAATTACCACCTCGGCTTTGGCTGTTGCCTGATACATGCAATTCGCGACCTATGTAAGCTAACCTAAGCTAAGCAAACTATTCATACATATATGAGTTGTTGAAACATATATATGTACCAAGCATACATACCTCAATAACTCTTATATATATATTTCGTATCGGATAATATTCTAAACTATTTCAGTTTGATAAGGAAAAAAAATAAAACCCATCCACTTGTACGTGTAAGCGTGTATGCGTGCACGTGTGTGGAGGTGATATGTGTGATGTTGTCGCAGTGATGTAAGATTTTGTGTCACTGTATCGCGTGAGCAGCGTACTCAAGGGTTCCACGCCGAGTAAACGGACCTAGGCTTGAGCAGCTGCCGAGGGGCCTAGTCTGGTGTGCGGGAGCGAAATTTATCCCTAGACCACGGCGGCGTGATCTATGGTTACGCGGGCGTGGGCGTGAGCACGCTCTGTTTGGAGAGACAGGCTGGTACTGATCGTTCACTGCCGTTATTTCATCAGGAGGGTCGGTAAAAATATGTCGCGGACGACTTTTACAACGCGCAGCGTTTGGTACGGGTTCATATTTTGCGGCGGATACCACTAACGGACTGGTACGACCACTGGTTATAATTATGATATCACACTTTATAAAGTCGAAGAAAACAGATACACTTTGAATATTACGATCTAGTTCCTTATTGGAATATTTATATTATGATTGTTTGACGTAAATATGTATCAGGGATTGTCCGAGTTGAGGAAGGGTCTTGAGAGAGAGAGAGAGAGTTCGGAGCGCATCTCCGGCTTCGCTGTCATGATATGAATGAATTTTCATTTTCTCGGAGGGTTTACCGATCAGTATTATAATAGTACTTACGTCTCGTAATCATCTGAGTTAACAGGCTTCGTGACACAGCGGTGACCCACTGTTAATATTGTGGCTCGCATGAGACAGATATATCACGAGTTAGTTATTACGAATGACAAAACGGAGCCAAATAATATAAATTTAAAATCATAATAGGTTACTAAATATACGAGTGTTGTGTAGCAGCGAGCTCGCGGTCTCAGCTGATGGAGTTGCGGTTTTGACAATATTTTCGCTTTTGTTGTGGCTTTTACTATTTTTGTTCTATATATATTTTACTGACTGTTGCCCGCAACTAAGTGCCCCTTGAAAGTGGTGTTACTTTTATGGAGACGGTATATTTTGTGTGAATTAATTACGCACTATATATAATTTATTTACTACCAGTTTTACCACTATAATGTTTAAGGTTCAACAAAGTGAAAGAAGCTGTACTGTATAATAATTTTCATACAAAATGTTTATTTTATGCGTGTTTTTTTAAATCTATCATATGTTCTTATATAATTATTGAAATAATATACTGTAAAAAGCAATTATAATCTACATGAAAAGCCCGTCATATCTAATGTATTTCATTGGGTAAGGATTCATACTATACTGGTTAAAATAACATCACTAATAATACCTACATTTGTTTAATTTCTTTATTGTAGCACGGCAAAGTGACTGCACTGTGCCTGATGGTAAGCACAGTACAATCCAAAAACAACGGCGACCACCGAGAGATACCTCCTCCGGCGGTCGTCGTTGTTATGCCGGCCTGCGTAAATGTCTCTTCACGTTACGCTTGAAGGACCCATGTTATAGGAAGGAGGGAATACACTGGCCGGGAGATTGTTCCACAGCTTCACGGTACGGCAAAAATAAGAAGTAACTTTTTAGTTTTTAGTAAATAATATTTAAACGATAAAAAATATTACTTTCAGTTATCCTTGGGAGTTAGTTATATGAGTACATCATCGCAGACGTTTTCGAAGGATTTTTGAGATGTGGATATACTAGGTTAGTGTATTTCCTAAGGTTTAGATTTTCAATGTAAATGCTCGAAAACTTATTACTACTTTATTACAATATGTCGATTCCTGCTTTATATCAATTTAATATACCCGTATTTTACGTATGAACGTTCCAAAAAGAAAAAGAAAAACTCTAAATTATAGTGAACGTCTTTGCCTAGTTTATAAGAAACTAGTAGGTCCAGCGGACGTTGTCCTGCCTTGATAATAAAAAAAACATTATAAAATTAAAAAGCAGCACCACCTACCTGGTCCAATTGTGAATGTAAAACTATCTTGAATCCACTTGAACACTCACAAAAAATGTTATCAAAATCTGTCCAGCCGTTTAGGAGGATTTCAGTCACATACACCACGGACAAAAGAATGATATATATAAAGATAAAGTAACACATAGACAGATACGAAACAAAGCGACTTTGTTTATTGATTGATATAGATTTAGCACCCGTAAGACTTAACAATTTTAATTTACCTCTCTTAAATTTTACCATTACTCATTACAGAAAAGCATGATTGTATGTAGTCTATAAAATACTCCGAAAAGTTCTCTATCGACCAGTAAAAGTCTCTTAAAAAAAGAGGTTGATCTATTTTAAATATTAACCTCGAAGAACAAGAAACGTTTCACTTTTAGATAATAATATATGAAATCGTGTAGATATGCTTAAATAAAATTATAGTTTCAAGTACTACATGACAGGGTTTCTGCTAATTCTTCCAAGTAAGCTACACTTAAGGTACCTTCGTTTTAAACATTAATGAAAAGTATGTTTTGTATAAAAAATATTTAAATAAATACGTTCATATGGGCATTAACAAGTGCTATTTATTGTACACACATTGTTTTAATTTTATTAACAGACGATTATTATTATGTTAGTCATTATCGTTTCGGTACGCAAAGAGCACAAAGGGATAAGTACATTTCTGAAGAAAAAAAAAAAGATATTTTTACAGAAAATACACTAATTATTTCTCACTACTTATTAATTATAGTAGTTTTTCAGTGGTGTGTGCACTAAACCTCTTTTTCTGATCATCTTTTTAGTATTTTTTTATATCATAGGAGGCAAACGAACAGTTAGTTCACCTTATGTTAAGTGATCACCGCAGTCCATAGATACTAGCAACACCAGGGGAGTCACAAGTGCGTTGCCAGCTTGTGTTTGGGGGAGGGGAGGTGGTCCTCTGGCGCTCTCACTGACCGAACGACACACAACAACGCAAGCACTGTTACTTCACGTCGGTTTTCTATGAGAGGGTGGTAGTACCCCGGGCGAGCCAACCCATTCATGCTGAATCCAGTAATAGCTTCAGCGTGGCTCTACCGCCTGTAAGAAGACCGTTGGTTCCTGATCAAGAGCCTTTCATAGACCCTTGGTTTTCATGATTTTTTTATACGTTTTATACGTACGAGAAAAGCCATGTGGTGCGCAAACAAAGAGAGGGCAATTAAACGGATAACATTTGACAACAAAGAAAATTAGCAAGCAAAGTATATTTTTGCTTCCATTTTTTTATGATTCTGCCTCAGTAAAAAAAAATTGTGTAGATAATAGGACAAGAATTCGCGAGAATTAACTAGTCCAAAATAAAAAATTATGAAAACAACAAGACCCTCTCAACCTTAAGGATTAAATGCCAAATTCTATACAGAAATAATATTTTTTATACTAAAATGATATTAAAATCTTGTTAGTTTACAATTTTAATACAAAACTTCGACACGAACTGTTCTATCTGGTTTACGCTTGCGGTGAGTTTATGCGATGAAGCGAAACAAGCGTTACAAAGGGACAATGCAGCGCGATAAGAGCCGAACGTTTTGGAAGGTAAACACATTTTATACGAACGATCCAGCCGCGTTTGTGAGATTTTAGCAAAATATTGTAGGGTTATGTAAAACTAATTACTTTATAAAAACTAGTCAACATTCAATGGTGGAAATTCAACCATAATAAAGGTACCACACTTTTATTCACGTGTATTATCTGTATTGAGTATCTTAAAAATAGAGAGTTATAAATAAAAACTTCGATTCGTCTATGTTAGGAAAAAAACTATATCTTATATGGTTATTAAAAAAGACTAAAGAAAAGTTCCAATGATATATCTATCTCTCAAAGAAAACCTATAGCAACCATTTTTGAAGTGATAACTTCTTTAACCGCCTTGAGCGATTTTTAGTAAAAGAATAACTTATCAGTTAGCGTCACCGTTGCGTTAAAGAAGCGTCACCGACATGCTTGTGACGTATTGAGTTAGCGTCAGACTAGCGGCCTGTGTACATATAATATTGATATTTTGTATTGAGTTTGTGCAGCCCATCATATTTTTGATTAATTAATAAACTGTATAAAAATATATATAACTACTAGCTTTTACCCGCAACTTCGTTTGCGATATTGAAGTAGTTATATTAGTCAACAGTATATCGTCTGTGGACATATTTAATAATTTTATGAGGTAGTCATTTAGGGTAGGTAGGTATTTTATAATATTTATAAAAGTATTTTATTTATTTTAAAATAGTTCTTTTATAATTCAATTAGTATCATTATGTACATATTTTATTATATTATTTATGAAAGTAGGATATATAAATAAATATAGGAACATGTTGTGTATTAAAAAAAAACCGACGTTTGCCCGCGTTCCGGTTGCCCACTTGTCGGCTACGTATGTCCCGCACCCCTACCTCATGCACCACCGTAGCACATCAGTTTCGAATCCGATACTTTAGACTCTGAGTAGGATATCGCCAATAATAATTATTAGGAACTAATAACCTAAATACAAAATTTCATTGAAATAATGTAGATAAATACGAAAAACTTCTATACTTACTAAATTTGCACCCCTCTTTTACCCCCTTAGGTATTAGATTCACAAAAAGGGATATCGGCAATAATCATTATTAGGAACTTATAACCCAAATACAACATTTTATTGAAATAACTTTGAAAGTCAGAGAACTTTCATACTAACTTTGCACACCCCTTTTACCTCCCGAAGGGATGATTTTCGAAAAAATATTTTACACGGTTTTCATGACTTTCAATGAAAAACCTTCGTCCTGAATTTCATTCGAATAACTTCAAAAACGCCAAAATTTAATACTAACTTTGCACCCCCGTTTTACCCACTTAGGGGGTGAATTTTCAAAAATCCTTTCTTAGTGCTCCCCTACGTTATAAAAGGAAATCCTGTGCAAAATTTCAAGTTTATAACTCTTATAGTTTAGGCACTGCGTTGATATGTCCGTCATTAAGTCAGCCAGCTTCTTCTTTTATATATATAGATTGCTTGGAGTGCCAACAGATAAGGAAACAAAACCAAAGTTAATAATATCAATATACAAATTAAGAAATTGAAGTAATTCAGATTACGATTAATTAAAAAATACAAAAAAGAACACAGTTATTCCATTGTTTTGAGTTTTTATTATCAAGGCAGGCCAACGTCCGCCGAGCCCGCTAGTATATTATGTATATGTATGTAATATAATTATATCGTGCATTTAATGATAATTACAAAATGCTCTTAATAATATATTATTTTAATAAATATTTCCACAGAAATGAAAGCAAATTCCGAGCACAAAAAAAAAATTGTGCCCAGACTTACAAAGTTTCTTTGACCTTGATGAATTGTCGAATAAACGAATCGGATAGTTGTAAGTCCCAAGTTAGTACACTCCATCCGAACGAGGTCGGAGCGACTAATTAGTAATTTCATAACTTTACAGATTGTTTTGAACATTTCGAATCGGAAAGCGTGTAAGAAGTCTTACTGAATTACATATCCAGTGATCCGATAACAAACTCCTGTACCAGTGGGAACTGGAAATGTCTACACGCGTGATTTAAGAGTAAAGCGATCCGACGTCGAGTTTTAAGATTGAGAGGCCCCTAGAGATATTCTGAAGCTTCGAAGGAGGTAATATCATTTTCCTTTCGTAAGTCTCAGTGATTCATTCAAAGTTCGATCGTTTAACGGTCGATTTCAGTATCGAGTACCGTGAACGTGATCAATACGAAACAGAATCGGACTTCTCAAAGAATTTAATTTTACCAAACCACAAAATTCGATCAAAGTTGAAAGGCCACTTTTCTGTGATTTTGTGTGCTTGTATAACAGCGCTGGATAAGCACATTTCAAGCCTTTATTGGTTACAACTTTGAACAGTTTCGTAAATCAAAATGATCAAAGTATAACTAATACTTTATTCAATTAAGGTACTGAAAAGGCGTTTATGAACATCAGAACTATCACCGGTTAGGAAAACAACCTAGTCATCGATAAAGACCGTTAAGAAACTTGATCTGGGATATATATATATATATATATATTTGTTGTATTTATTATTTTTCTTTTGACAACAGATGCCATTTTCGCACTTAGGCGACTGTGTGAAAAATACAGACGTGTATATAACAATTTGCATATGGTGTTGGTTGATCTGGAGAAGGCATATGATCGAGTACCCCGAGATGTTATGTGGTGGGCACTGAAAAAGAAAAGAGTGCCTGGGAAGTACCTACAACTTATTTGTTGCATGTACAGTCAAGCCAAAACATACGTTAGGTCCCAAGCTGGAGTTACCGATAATTTCAATGTGGCTGTAGGTTTGCACCCGGGTTCAGCATTAAGGCCTTATTTATTCCTTCTTGTTATGGATGCGTTAACATCAGACATACAGAAGGAGACACCCTGGTGTATACTGTTTGCTGATGACATTGTTCTTGTCAGCGATGATGCTACCGAGGTCCAGAGTAAGCTGGTTAAATGACGAGAAAAACTGGAGAATGTTGGTTTGAAAATCAGTAGACTAAAAACCGAACATTTGTTTTGCGACTTCGGTGGTCCATCCAGTTTTCTCCTATAACTTTAAATGGTATATGCTTACCAACCTGCTTTGATTTCCGGTATCTCGGTTCTCTGATTCAAAACGATGGTTGCATAGACAAGGACGTAAGGAATAGGATAAATGCGGGGTGGATGAAATGGCGAAAGGTGTCTGGTGTAGCTTGTGAGCTACGAATGCCCTTGAAACTCAAAGGGAAGGTGTATAAAACTATTATAAAATCAATAATGTTGTACACATCTGAGTGCTGGGCGACGAGAGAAAACTACATGTGGTAGAGATGAGAATGTTGAGGTGGATGTGTGGTGTAACTAGAATGGATAAGAATGAATATATGAGAGGAAGTTTGAAAATAGCACCAATAACATAAAAGTTAAGGAGTAATAGGTTAGTATGGTATAGGCATGTCATGAGGAGAGATGAAGACCATGTAACTAGAAAAGCTTTGAGTATGACGATCAATGGATATAAGAGTAGAGAAAGACCGAAAAAGGTATGGATGAATTGTGTGAAAAATGATATGTATGTAAAACGTGTGAATACTGAGATGACATCTGATAGGCGAGCGTGGAAAAGGAAAACATGTTGTGCCGACCGACTTAGGTGGAATAAGGGTAGAAGATGTAGGTAGGGTAAGAAGATGATGATTGTTTTTCTTTTACGCAATATTAGTCTATAATAGCCTTTCGACATCAAAATTGGCTTGACACGGTTGATGAACGTACTATCTGACAAATGAAACAGAATCGGACTTCTCAAAGAATTTAATTTTACCAAACCACAAAATTCGATCAAAGTTGAAAGGCCACTTTTCTGTGATTTTGTGTGCTTGTATAACAGCGCTGGATAAGCACATTTCAAGCCTTTATTGGTTACAACTTTGAACAGTTTCGTAAATCAAAATGATCAAAGTATAACTAATACTTTATTCAATTAAGGTACTGAAAAGGCGTTTATGAACATCAGAACTATCACCGGTTAGGAAAACAACCTAGTCATCGATAAAGACCGTTAAGAAACTTGATCTGGGATATATATATATATATATTTGTTGTATATATTATTTTTCTTTTGACAACAGATGCCATTTTCGCACTTAGGCGACTGTGTGAAAAATACAGACGTATATATAACAATTTGCATATGGTGTTGGTTGATCTGGAGAAGGCATATGATCGAGTACCCCGAGATGTTATGTGGTGGGCACTGAAAAAGAAAAGAGTGCCTGGGAAGTACCTACAACTTATTTGTTGCATGTACAGTCAAGCCAAAACATACGTTAGGTCCCAAGCTGGAGTTACCGATAATTTCAATGTGGCTGTAGGTTTGCACCCGGGTTCAGCATTAAGGCCTTATTTATTCCTTCTTGTTATGGATGCGTTAACATCAGACATACAGAAGGAGACACCCTGGTGTATACTGTTTGCTGATGACATTGTTCTTGTCAGCGATGATGCTACCGAGGTCCAGAGTAAGCTGGTTAAATGACGAGAAAAACTGGAGAATGTTGGTTTGAAAATCAGTAGACTAAAAACCGAACATTTGTTTTGCGACTTCGGTGGTCCATCCAGTTTTCTCCTATAACTTTAAACAGAAGGAGGCCACAGCATTCCACACCTCTTCGCTGCCGAGCATGGCCGAGACCACACTCGGCAGCGAGAGCCTCCCCTACCGCCACTACCAGAGCGCGGCCTTGTTCCTCCCACGCAGCACACTCAGACAACGTATGCTGCGCGGTGTCCGTCTCAGAGGTGGGCTCCCTGCGCACAATCTGCATGTACCACCCAAAACATCCATGTCCAGTGAGTACCTGCACCAAACGATATGTCAGGGAGCCCCAGTCTCTATTTATCCACTCCAGTAGGACCGGGCGGATGGTGTCGATGGTATATCTGCCATACCGCGCGTCCTCCAGGTCCAGCCTCCACCTTTCTATTTCATCTCTGCGGACTCTCGCCCGCATTACAGCAATTTCTCTGGGAGCTAGAGACTCCTCTCGGCGCTTTTTTGCCGCCGTATAATTATATACAGCGGCAAGAACTTCCGCCTCCAGCTCCCAGGGAAGGGAGTGGGCGAGCACCATGGCCGCCGCCGAGGACACTGTCCGGTATCCGCGTATTTCTCTCAGTGCCACAGTGCGCTGCGCATTTCGCAGCACACGAATATTCGTGGTGCTTAGGTCGTCCACCCACAGCGGTGCCCCATAGGCGGCCATAGCTCGCACAACTCCTGCGTATAGACGCTGACAAGTAGCGCGAATAAGGGTAGAAGATGTAGGTAGGGTAAGAAGATGATGATTGTTTTTCTTTTACGCAATATTAGTCTATAATAGCCTTTCGACATCAAAATTGGCTTGATACGGTTGATGAACGTACTATCTGACAAAATAGTAATGTAATTTGTGACTTTATTATAGAACCTAACACTATTACCTAACTGTTACTAGATTTACCAATGGGTGAAAAAAAATATTTTTATTTAAAGTATTAAAATTATGTCGGGATTTTACTAAATCTATATTTTGTAAACAAAAATTGGACATACATTAAATAAGCAAAAATGTATTAGGAGTGAAGCGTTAAGATACTGATTATTGCTATTAAATACTAGTTCAATACAAATTTAGCAATGTATTAATTTTTTAATTTCAAAAATTATTGTATTTAATTAAATTGTAACTAAAATAAGTTAGCTACATAGACTTCAATTTAATACGAAAAGCTCAAACGAAACTTCAAAAATAATATAGCGAAGTATGTCTTCCTTTAGGTTTCCTGTGTGGTTTGCATTAGGGATATATTTTTTTAATTTTTTTTTTATTATCTTGGGGAAATCCCTATGGATACCCACAGTCCCGGGGGAGAGAGTGGGTTATGTCCGACTTGCACGGACTTACTAAAACCCCACGGTGTACCATCCGCCGCATTGTAGGAACGGCCAGGGATCGTTCCTTCTATCTACCTGGAAACCGCCATTGCGGTAGCCTGGCAAGGTGGTCGCCAGGCTCCGTCTTAATAGGGAGGCAAACGGGTACACAGCCAGCCGCCTCCCCTCGTCAGCCGAACCTGTGCAATGAGGAGATGGGCCCCCGGCCTATCCCCTCAGGCTCGGCTACTGTAGTGGAAGGAGTCGAACGTGCCGTCACCCCCTCCTGCCAACCCTGCCCTGTCGGAGGGGCCTCTCACAGCTTCCTCACGGGCCCTCCTCGCTTCCTCCTTCTGCGAGATGACCTCCTCGCAGAAGGAGGCCACAGCATTCCACACCTCTTCGCTGCCGAGCATGGCCGAGACCACACTCGGCAGCGAGAGCCTCCCCTACCGCCACTACCAGAGCGCGGCCTTGTTCCTCCCACGCAGCACACTCAGACAACGTATGCTGCGCGGTGTCCGTCTCAGAGGTGGGCTCCCTGCGCACAATCTGCATGTACCACCCAAAACATCCATGTCCAGTGAGTACCTGCACCAAACGATATGTCAGGGAGCCCCAGTCTCTATTTATCCACTCCAGTAGGACCGGGCGGATGGTGTCGATGGTATATCTGCCATACCGCGCGTCCTCCAGGTCCAGCCTCCACCTTTCTATTTCATCTCTGCGGACTCTCGCCCGCATTACAGCAATTTCTCTGGGAGCTAGAGACTCCTCTCGGCGCTTTTTTGCCGCCGTATAATTATATACAGCGGCAAGAACTTCCGCCTCCAGCTCCCAGGGAAGGGAGTGGGCGAGCACCATGGCCGCCGCCGAGGACACTGTCCGGTATCCGCGTATTTCTCTCAGTGCCACAGTGCGCTGCGCATTTCGCAGCACACGAATATTCGTGGTGCTTAGGTCGTCCACCCACAGCGGTGCCCCATAGGCGGCCATAGCTCGCACAACTCCTGCGTATAGACGCTGACAAGTAGCGCCCGGCCCGCCTGTATTCGGTAGGAGGCGGCTAAGAGCCGCCGCCACACCGACTATACGCGGTCTGAGCCTCTCAAAATGGGGCTCAAGCCGCCAGCACCCGTCCAGAGTGAGGCCCAGATATTTTATCCAGGTCCCCACCCTGACACGGACTCCATCTACTATTATGTGGGCCCCAGAAGGTGGCCCCCGCTGAGGCCTGTGGAAGAGCAAGGCCTCGGTTTTTTCAAGGGCCACCTTGAGACCCAGCCGACGAATGCGCCCAACCACAAGGGTCGTAGCCTCCGTGGCCAAGCGCACTAATGTTTCCCAATTCCCCCTCTGGGCTACGACTAGAGTGTCATCCGTATAGCAGATTAGGCGTAAATTTTCCTTACATCTTAACCAATTATCAGGGTTTATTATACGTTACTACCCGTTAGGCGGAGGTTACTACCCGTTCGGTGACCAAATCATTGGAGGCGGAGGTGGCAAGGCAGGAGCAACATTTGAGCGCAAAGAAGATAAAGCTGAAACGCTCCAGCGTGGACGCCCTGTGCCTTCTGAAGTCGCTGTCCACGGAGGCGACCTCTCAGGGGGAGAGGGTTTTGGCGGTGTCCCTGGATCCGTCGAGATTATCTCCTCGCCGAAAGAGGCTATCGCAGTCCATGTCTGTTCTCTGCCGAGTATGGATCCAGGGTGAAGCTTAGATATTTCATCTGGGCTCCAACACAGACCAACAAAATACTACTTAATGTCATCTAGTAGCAAGGTATAAATAAATAGATAGCATAAGCATTTTTTTATAAAAACAAAACCACTTTAATATTGACCAATAATTCTAAGATATATATAGCAACATTCGATTTAATATATATAAACCGTATGTATAAAAATTATTTCAATCACCACTACCTAGAATTACTTTAATATTGACTAACAATTCTGAGAATATATAGCAACATTCGATTTAATATATATAAATCGTGTGTATAAAAATGGTTTCAATCATCATTAACCTGGAATTGTAATATAAGTAGCAAATCAATTAAAGAGAGATATTTATATAGATGCTACGAATTAATCAGTCTCATAATTTAAACGTTAATTAGATTTACGCTGTAGATTAAGCCCTTAAAGCTCCGTGAACGAGCGGCAGACGGTTTGTAAGCGCTTCCACCGAGTGGACAGACAGCGTTCCGAGTTAAAGAGCGGATGCAATAAATTAATCCAGCGCTGAATCGAGAGTACACCGCCTTAGCTGCGATGAAGTCGTGCGTAAACTATTAAATCCATAATGAATTCAGTAATTGCTCCAACGGTGGACCTGTTCAATCCGTGCTTCGCTGATGGGTGGACTATTGTTTTCGAGATACTTTGATGAGACTGCCGACAGACGTGAAAACTCAAAACATAGAAATAAATGTGTTCTCTTTTGACTTTAATATTGATTATAGTGTGAAAGACAATATTTAATTTTCAGGATTTGTTTATTAATATTATTAACATTAGTGTGGTTTTCATGTCTATTGACAGTCGCAACAATAATTATATACATTTTTATAAAGTCTATTAATCCATCAAATGTATGATGAGCAGCAAAATGTAATTATTACATGTACACATTCCTCTATTTCCTAATAGAGATATTTCCTTATCCTAAATTTATCTCTTGCCAAAAATATCGATCAACGCGCTTAAAGAAGTCTTCACATAAAAATGTATGTGTTGAGAGAAATATAAAGCCCTACCCTCTAATACATAAGGCCTAAAGCTAAAGGTGTAGCGAAAAAGGAGTGGGGATCAATCTTGCGAGAATCGTTGCACCGTCCACATATGTCTCTAAAGTAACTATATTCAGTAGTGTATTGATGTATTTGCTTGTTAATTTGCTTCGCTTTTATTATTGATACTTGATTGATCATTAACCGATCGATTGTATGAAAGAGAGGACGTTATCCATGATTGACATCATATCTTTATAATTGCTGCCCAACGTCACACTGACATCACAGAAAACCGACGTGAAGTAACAGTGCTTGCATTGTTGCATTTCGTTCGGTCAGTGAAAGCGCCGGAGGGCCACCTCCCCTCCCTTCGACCCCTCCACCTCTCTGCCTTTCCCCCAACACAGGCTGGCAACGCACTCGCGATTCGCCTGGTGTTGCAAGTGTCTATGGACGGTGGTGATCACTTAACATCAGGTATCGCACATGTTCGTTTGCTTCCTATAATTAAAAAAATATCCTGACGTATACAACAATAAAGAAGTTACTGAAGAAACACGAATAGTACTGATAATATTCATAATACTCGAATTCTAAAATCAGGCGAAAATTGCATTCACTAATCATACGTACGTTATCGAGACCCTTAAAATTTAGGAACAGGCAAAGTTTTAAACCAAATATTACTAACTTGTACTACTAACTAATCGCCCTTGTCGGATCTAGCGTTGAAGCTAGAGGATTCTCGAAGCCGGTTATTGGATATTGTTTTGCGTTCGCTATGAATAATTTATTAATGATTTTACTGACTAAACTAGGATCCGCCTGCAACTTCATTTGCAGTCAATTTAATATTTACTAACAATTACAAGTGGCCAGTTATAATGCCATAAAAATCTTTTTGATGGCAAACGCTCGGATGAGCCAATTCATGATAATACGTCATAGAGTGTTGTAGTTTGTTGACTCCAGACACATACATATTCATGATTATATATTTTATAGAAAAAAATCTGATATGTGAATGTTCACAATACTTGTTCTCCTGAACGGATTGACCGATTTTGATGATATTTTTATAAATTTAGTGGTCACCTAGATGATTATTAGATGTAGTTGGAACCAATTGGTTACACTGTTATCGACAGCGATTGCATTTTTTAAATTTCCTAATATTTATTGTATACACACACACGAATAATTACAGAATAGATATTGTCAGGGTTTCAGAACGTCTCAACGTTTATTTATATGCTTGAATATCTGTCATAGGTCTGTGGTAGAACAATTTAATTAATTATTAGAAGATTAAATTTCTTTCAAGTCTATTCATTTTCTTTTACTTCTTTTATGTTTGCACTACCTACAATAACTTTTATTCTTGATAACAATATCGCTGGTTAGTTAGAACTAAAATGCCTTATGGCATTAAGCTCGTCAGTGTAGAAACAAAAAATGTGCAATAAAATACTCATTCATTCAAGTATTAGATTTAAAATTAAATATGAAATATTAGTCTGAGAATGAGAGATGAAGATGAGAATTACTAGGTGAGATTTGGAAAGATGGTCGAACTTTATCATAATATTGTTTTCCAATGAGGCTAATAACTAATAATTATAATTCAAACCCACGTTTCTCACTCGTTCCTCAACTTTCTCGGTACTACGTTATAAAAGGGATTTTCTAAAGGAAATGCTTCTACGCCCACCGGGTAAAATTTCGTTCAATTTTATGTATATTATTAATTTATTTCGAAAATTTTCCAGTTGCTTATTTATTATACATTATTAAACATTTATGAGTAAACGAGTCTAAGGTAATAATTACAGTAAGCTAAATGATTGTTTTTTTTAATTATAGTTTTTACAAGCCAAAAGGTTTGATCACGATGTTTTCCTTCACCTTAAGTTCCGTTCAGTTCCAAGGATTAGAACTTACGTCCATCGACGTTGTGTCCGAACATGCTATCAACTAAGCCGTCATACATTACGTGGAAAGATATATAGTCGACAGGATCGTGACCAGTGAGGCTATAGTGACTGTCATTTGTTTAATAGCCAGTGTATAAGTAACTTTAGAGAGTTTTGCGGGCTGGTATGATGGTGACTATTAGCGACAGAAGGTTATTTCCATGCTCGTTGCTGTTTGCAGATTGTAATGATTACCAGTTATAATGTAGACAATTTTGAAAAAAAAGAATGTTCTGGCAAAATCGTGATGCCTTCTTAAACTATCCAGGAAGATTTTGAGGCCACTCAGTGTTCACCTTTTTTATCATTATTTTCTAAAGCACTTTACTTGTTCACAAAACTACATAGAATGCCAATAATTTTACAGAATATGCGATAGACTGTAAATTAATACTGCGTAATAATAAAACAACACGCAACTTTTTTTGCAATAAATCACTATCCTATTACAAGAATGTAGGATCAAATAACGAAAGTTTATGAAGAAAAGGAAAATTCACAGCGTGACAGGTAAATATCCTGTGAAAAACTCTTACACGGGTTGTGATAGTTATGTGATGTCAGACGAATATTCTATAATACGTTCATTATAAGGTAAAACGCATTATTGGGCTAAACATTAAATCCTATTTATATTTAAACTCATATTTTCCGTCAGTGGCCAGTAAAACGCCAGGGACGAGCACGCAGTATCGGGTTTTTGGTTACATGGCGTGTTCTTTTCCTTCTTTTATTTTCTTTATTTTAGCAGTCACTTTTCCATATAGAAATATTGTTAGTATATTAACAGGTGGCTAACTAATTTCATTACAAAATCATGGAGCATTTGAGTTTTCTATGAAGTTTCCGTTGACATGTCAGATTTCATGCCCCGTGTTATTATTTCTAAATCACTTCACTTATGTATGCAATATAGCGTATATAGTCATATAGCGCAATTTCATGAAAAAATAATACCACGTGGCAGACTAAAGTCCCGTCATAATTTAACTTATAATTTGTTATCTTAATTATATTGCTTGAAGTGCATCAATGTATCCAAAATTTTGATTAGAAAAAAAATTAACGACTGTTCCTAATAGTAATTTGTTCATTCGAGAAATTTTAAAAGAATTTCATGAATCACTGTAGACCAAGTTCCAGGAATTCAGTATATTAATTCTGGCCTTTCAATACAGCCTTGATAATTAAATCCATGTCAGCAAACGCTAGATAAACTAGATTTTATAAAGTACTGGCATGATTTTAATAGTAGAGATGGTTACAAATAAGTTATTCTATGTTTTAAGCTGAATGATATAATAAATGTTTTTAGGTTAGTATTCCTTTCAATAATAAGTCCCAAAACACGTCACCAATTTGTCGGACAAGAAGGTTTTACTTTCAAAGGTACCATCTGTAGAGTGAATCATTAAGTATACGATAGTGATGTACATGTTTACAATTACACAAGTCGTAGTGGACAAGCGGTGTGTTTGGTGGAAGTTCGATCCGATGTCCGCAGGTTTGAACCTCGGTATGTACCAACGATGTGTTTAAATTTACGTACATTTACAAATTAAAATTGGTAACACTATCGGCTGAAACCTAGTGTGAAAGCCTGAACCTGAGAAATATTCTTGTAGTTCCGCCGTATGTGGGAAAATTTTGAACTGTGGTTTTTTTAGAGTTTGAACGATTTCAAATCAATTATTCGCAAGCTCGCGTGATGATTATGGCCACATCTACCTTCGGGAAGAAGCCTATAGCCTTGTAGTGGATATCTTATAGACTGATGATGATATTTATAAAAACGGTAAACCGGTTAGTATTTTTTTAGCGATATTTGTTCTCAATCGGTTCTGTAGGTAAGAACTTAACGAATATTAACGCATAAGCCTGATACTCACGTGAAGGTTATCGAATCTGTTAGTGGCGCAAAGACCCCGCATGTTGGGTGGGAGTACTTCCACGAATTTTTTCATGCACTCCCCTTGGTCTTCATCTTCCATTGCGTCGGCATCGTCAGCGCCGCCACCGCCCTCCGCGCGGGCCTCTGTCAAATAACACATTGCATTTACAATAATGTCTATGGGGTTTACATAATGTTGACAAATATATTAAAATCAATACACCATTACCATGACTGGGTCTATACCTAATATTATAAAGTTGAAGAGTTTATTTGTTTGAACGCGTTAATCTCAGGAACTACTAGTCCGATTTGAAAAAGTCTTTCAGTGTTAGATAGCCCATTTATCGAGGAAGGCTATAGGCTATATACTATCACGGTAAAACCGATAAGAACGGAGAACCAATGAAGAATGTTTCAAAATTGGGGTTAAAGTACGTATTATATAAAAATATTTCCACCTTCTACGTAAACGAAGTCACAAGTTAAAGTTAGCATTAGCCCAAAGTAATAATTCCACGCGGACGAAGTCACGGGTAGAAACTAGTATGAAATGTAATGAAAACGCAATGCATCAATGCCGCCTGTTTCGAAAGCTATAATTTGGACTTCTCGATGATATAATCCCTTTACCTTTTTTATTCTCTAATTCATATGACTTACATATTCAATAGTTATTTATTACTGTGTTTATTATATACTAGCAGGCTCGACAGACGTTGTCCCGCCCTGATTATAAAAAAATCCTTCATAAATTATATACCAAAACCTTCCTCGTTAATCACTTTATACACTGATGAAAGCCGTATGACAATCCGTTCAGTAGTTTTTGAGTTTATCGCGAACAGACAGACAGACAGACGCGGTAGGGGACTTTGTTTTATACTATGTAATGATTTACTTATCTACATATACATCTATATATTATAAACTTAACATTTATAGTGTTTAAACCCACTTGGTCACAATTGAAAATATCGCTGGGTTCACTTGCAATGGCGGTAGCCAGCACATGCTGAATTATCCACCATTGTAGCAATACCATGACATAATTTTAATATCTTCACTCCTTTGACGTGTTGTATGAGCATAATATTAAGTCGCCAAGATTTGTTAGTCCCGATATAGATACAAGTCAGAAAGTCGTGGTGATTTCAAAGTCCGTTGAATATCTTAAGATTAGCAATCACATGTTTGACAAAATAATCGAACGATTTAATTGAAAGATCGAATGGACATGTTCGAAGATTATCACAAAGCATTATGGGCCCTAGTCTCGTTGTGCTAAACCTGGGGCAATCTTGAAACAAGTGTTCAAAGTTTTGCACAGATGTGTTACAACTTACAATTAATAACAATAATCAACATTGAGAATAATTTAAATTGCAATTAAAAAATATCGAGGACATTAATCAAAATATAAATCGTATCTCTCAAGTTGGACCAAATTATACATAAATGCCAACTTTCATGAAGATCCGTTGAGTAGTTTCAGAGTTCATCGTGGGCGAACATCATAACACTAGATTATATTTAAAAGATATGTGTCAATTATGTTGGGCATTTAATGTACATCAATATTTTAAATAACTTATTATGTTAACAATTATCTTAGAAGATAATTTGCAATTTGCGCGCAAAAAAATGAAATTATCTTAGTATGAAGAGTCTTCCAAAGCTTCTTCCATTTTAATGAGCTGTAAATTTGAAAGTACCAAAAAATGTATTAGATATTCCGGGTCTAAGTTAATTAAACTTTGATAAGAGACAGGCATGATCTAAATGCTAGAATCTGTGACAAACTAGTCATTCCATGTTTCAGACTCAGTATCATTTTTTTTTTGGTAATAATGTTTTTAGGTTTTAGAATAAAGTCCTATAGCATATAACCGTTTTGTCGGACTGTAGGTTTAAGTGCCATGTCAAGCGGGTTTTGGTATCAAAAGGCTATTATAAAGTGTATCAATAATACGTGAAAGATGTTGATGTTATGAATTGACAGTTTAAGACAGTTCATATTGGGTTGCTTGTCCGAACCGGTGGTAGTTTTGACGTTAGCGCCTTATTAGGGCCTAAATTAAATAAAGTATTTTTGATTCTAAACACTTATGCCGTGATGCCAGTAGGTATATTACAGCAAAGAACAGCCGAGTCTCGTGAATAAATAATACAAGTTCAATTTAATCATAACCAGAGTTAATATTGTGTCGGTTCAAAAATGTACTACGTAAAACATTAAAGATTTAAAAGTTTTACAAGAACCAAGCTGTGAGCGAAACCGTAGAATTAATAAGAAACTTGAAACAATAACATTCACCCGTAAAACAATATTATTCAATTCTTTGCCAACTGAAGACTGAACAAATGAACGCCGGACCAGTACGCGTTCGTCAGTAAACTTTGTGTTCCATAAACGAACATTACTATGTTCTCAGCTATCCGTTATTATATATCTACTACATTCATGGATATTTTAAACAAAATAACATTAAAAAGGGGCAAATGGATATGAAACCAACAATAATCAACATTGAGAATAATTTAAATTGCAATTAAAAAATATCGAGGACATTAATCAAAATATAAATCGTATCTCTCAAGTTGGACCAAATTATACATAAATGCCAACTTTCATGAAGATCCGTTGAGTAGTTTCAGAGTTCATCGTGGGCGAACATCATAACACTAGATTATATTTAAAAGATATGTGTCAATTATGTTGGGCATTTAATGTACATCAATATTTTAAATAACTTATTATGTTAACAATTATCTTAGAAGATAATTTGCAATTTGCGCGCAAAAAAATGAAATTATCTTAGTATGAAGAGTCTTCCAAAGCTTCTTCCATTTTAATGAGCTGTAAATTTGAAAGTACCAAAAAATGTATTAGATATTCCGGGTCTAAGTTAATTAAACTTTGATAAAAGACAGGCATGATCTAAATACTAGAATCTGTGACTAGTCATTCCATGTTTCAGACTCAGTATCATTTTTTAGGTAATAATGTTTTTAAGTTTTACAATCAAGTTCCAAAGCATATTACCGTTTTGTCGGACTGTAGGTTTAAGCGCCATGTCAAGCGGGTTTTGGTGTCAAAAAGCTATTATAGAGTGTAACAATAATATGTGAAAGATATTGATGTCTTGAATTGACAGTTTAAGACAGTTCATATTGGGTTGCTTGTCCGAACCGGTGGTAGTTTTGACGTTAGCGCCTTATTAGGGCCTAAATTAAATAAAGTATTTTTGATTCTAAACACTTATGCCGTGATGCCAGTAGGTATATTTCAGCAAAGAACAACCGAGTCTTGTGAATAAATAATACAAGTTCAATTTAATCATAACCAGAGTTAATATTGTGTCGGTTCAAAAATGTACTACGTAAAACATTAAAGATTTAAAAGTTTTACAAGAACCAAGCTGTGAGCGAAACCGTAGAATTAATAAGAAACTTGAAACAATAACATTCACCCGTAAAACAATATTATTCAATTCTTTGCCAACTGAAGACTGAACAAATGAACGCCGGACCAGTACGCGTTCGTCAGTAAACTTTGTGTTCCATAAACGAACATTACTATGTTCTCAGCTATCCGTTATTATATATCTACTACATTCATGAATATTTTAAACAAAATAACATTAAAAAGGGGCAAATGGATATGAAACCAGATTTATTTGTACAATATAAAGAATTCGTTTAATGTAATCAATTAATTAAATTCACATTTAATAAGGACGAGATATTGCCAAATTGCCTTTCTGATCCGATCATGTAAATATTTTAATTCCTCAGGCAATGATCTAGATTTATTCTCAACTAACGTACCATGTTTTCGACCCTCATACACAAAGTAAAACAACCGTGATATGATTAGATTTGTCGCATTCTCGAACTGGTTGGTTGGTTGGTTATATGACGTTGTTATTGATGATTTAATCGTTTATCACCAGAATTGATTTACATAGAAATTTGAGCAGTGAAAATAATCATCCCGTATACATCTAAAACTCTATAAGAAACTGCCTTATCAGAGTATATACCAACGGTGAAAATATACCCGCTACATTATTCAAAACACGCAGTCACAATGTTGCATTCCAATTGGTGTACACGGTGGCGACTCGCCGTAACTCGACGTACACAACCTTAAAGTAACTAGCACACGAATGCCTTACGTACCGGATACGTAATAAAACGAAACGTAAAAACTTTTACAGAGAACCGGGCTCCGCTAGCGTCGACATGATTTACATATATTGAATCCACCGCATTCACGTATAAAACTCACACGGTGTTTATTCGTAACAACTCGGCGAAATAACTTCGGGTCGGTGATGATACGAACATGCACTACAAGTTATGGCGAGGGGTGAGAATTACCCGTAAATAAATTAGAATTATTTATCGGTCATAATATCAACTGAAATGTGTACTCGTTTTATAGTCTTATTCGTAAAATTCTGAAGGTAAAAGAGGAAGCATTGTTATTCTTTCGTTAAAACTTGCTTATGACTGGTATGTATTACGATTTGGGCGGTCTTTGCAGCGATTTTGTGGCAGTTATTCAATTATGCTATCATTTTGCCTTTGTGAAATAAGTGGCCAGGGTATTTATCTTCAAATTCCGGATATAATTCATGAATGACCTATAAATATGTGATTATAACAAGCATCTGTTCAAAATAGGGTTTTTTCTTAAGATGGTTGAAACAATTCTGTATACATGCCATTATTATTCCTAACTACTAAATGACATTCTGTCTTTTCAATATTTAATTAATAGCACGCTCATTGTTGTCGTTTCGATGCAAGGCTAGTATAGTTCAGTGGAGATATGATTGATTACTTATGAGCCGAAGCTTACGGTGAAGTAAAACATTGTATTAAACTTTTAGGTTTAGTTTCTCTACCATCTTAAACTACGTCAGATGATACTGTGAACAAAAAATTGACTCGAACTTTTTTATATTTTGTATAGACATCTCAGTATGAGAATAGTTTACTATGAATAAATATTTCTCAATTATAAGAGATATAACAATCATCACCAATTTCGCAGGAGTTAAAATACAATAAAAAACCAATAAAAAGGAGGCCATCGCTCGCCAAGCCTGTTCGCTGCCGAGCATGGCCGAAACCACGCTCGGCAGACCTATCTGAGCTAAGCTAAGCTAACTATTCATACATATATGAGTTGTTGAAACATATATGTGTACCAGGCATACATACCTCAACAACTCTTATATATATTTTGTATCAGATAATTTTCTAAACTATTTAAGTTTTTTTTTTTTTTTAATCCCTTTATTTTTTATTGAGGGTTTGTTCAAAGAGAACACGCCACCCTCATCCATACTACAAACAATCACAATTTACAAAATAACTTGCAGATATACATCTTTAAAATACTAATAAAAAAGCTAAATTGAAAAACATTTCAGTTTGATAAGGGAAAAAATAAACCCTTCCACTTGCATGTGTAAGCGTGTATGCGTGCACGTGTGTGGAGGTGATATGTGTAATGTTGTCACAGTGATGTAAGATTTTGTGTCACTATATCGCGCGAGCAGCGCACTCAAGGGCTCCACGCCGAGGGAACGGACCTAGGCTTGAGCCGCTGCCAAGGGAGGCTTAAACTGAAAACATTTAATCGATTATCACCAGAATTGATTTACATAGCAATTTGAGCAGGGAAAATAATCACCCCGTGTACATCTAAAACACTATAAAAAACTGCCTTATCAGAGTATATACCAACGGGGAAAATATACCCGCTACATTATTCAAAACACGCAGTCACAATGTTGCATTCCAATTGGTGTACACGGTGGCGACTCGCTGTAACTCGACGTACACAGCCTTAAAGTAACTAGAACACGAATGCCTTACGTACCGGATACGTAATAAAACGAAACGTAAAAACTTTTAGTGAATCGGGCTCCGCTAGCGTCGACATGATTTACATATATTGAATCCACCGCATACATGTATAAAACTCACACGGTGTTATTCGTAACAACTCGGCGAAATAACTTCGGGTCGGTGATGATACGAACATGCACTACAAGTTATGGCGAGGGGTGAGAATTACCCGTAAATAAATTAGAATTATTTATCGGTCATAATATCAACTGAAATGTGTACTCGTTTTATAGTCTTATTCGTAAAATTCTGAAGGTAAAAGAGGAAGCATTGTTATTCTTTCGTTAAAACTTGCTTATGACTGGTATGTATTACGATTTGGGCGGTCTTTGCAGCGATTTTGTGGCAGTTATTCAATTATGCTATCATTTTGCCTTTGTGAAATAAGTGGCCAGGGTATTTATCTTCAAATTCCGGATATAATTCATGAATGACCTATAAATATGTGATTATAACAAGCATCTGTTCAAAATAGGGTTTTTTCTTAAGATGGTTGAAACAATTCTGTATACATGCCATTATTATTCCTAACTACTAAATGACATTCTGTCTTTTCAATATTTAATTAATAGCACGCTCATTGTTGTCGTTTCGATGCAAGGCTAGTATAGTTCAGTGGAGATATGATTGATTACTTATGAGCCGAAGCTTACGGTGAAGTAAAACATTGTATTAAACTTTTAGGTTTAGTTTCTCTACCATCTTAAACTACGTCAGATGATACTGTGAACAAAAAATTGACTCGAACGGTTAGACTGCTAGTTTTTTTTAATAAAAAAGTATTATTGCTACAAAGGTAAACAAAGGTAATATTTTGTTAAAAACAAGCTATTTGCAATATTAATTTATGAATAATGTCTATTAGCTTTTTTATATTTTGTATAGACATCTCAGTATGAGAATAGTTTACTATGAATAAATATTTTTCAATTATAAGAGATATAACAATCATCACCAATTTCGCAGGAGTTAAAATACAATAAAAAAAATCTATGGAGTTACCGATTCTATTTGGTACTGAAAACTTCATTAGACGCGTTGAGCGGTATTTTTCGCGTCATAACATGCTAGTAAGCATAACCGGCCGTATTACGCATGCGCGGCATGTGTCATATTAGCGACGCGTAGTACGGGGGCCTGTGTACATGTAATATTGATATTTCGCAGCTCATCCTACGTTTAATTGATTGAGAATTTATAAAAATGTATATAATTATTGCTCCGAGTGCCCATAGATATGAAAATCGAACTAATGTTAATACAATTTCAATAAACAAATTCAAAAATTTAAATATTGTCATTAATACTATAATTCATTTAAAAATTAAAAAGATAACATAGTTATTTCTTTATTTTGAGTTTTCACTTCTGTCGGCAGTCCTTACGACTGCCTCGACATTTTTTTTCCACATTTCTATATTGTTCCCACAGGTGGTGGTACTACAAGAACATTTCTCAGGTTTAGGTCACGCAGCTTTCCTTCACCATCAGCCGATAATATTACCAATTTAAATTAGTAAATGTACGCGAATTTCAAAAAAATCGAGGGTTTATTCAAACCTACGAACATTATATTGATATTCCACCGGACAAAGTACTAGACCACATCTGTTTAAATTGCACTGAGTGGTGCATGAATCTAATCATGACGGACATGATCTACACTGTGGCTGGAGTCCATTAAAGATTAACTTTAAAACCTGTTTACAATCTCTTTTTTTAATACCAGCTTATTACTGTCCTTTTCGAGTAGGTAATGACATTCCTTGCGATAATTTCAATGAACTAACAAGATGGTGGCCATCTTGTTAGAACTTTACATAGAGTTTTTGTGGCATCTCAGAATTCATGCTCCGTGGTGTTATTTCCCTCCCACTTCATTTGTGCAACAATAATCAAACTATATTACGTAAAACACCACCAATATCACAAAATATAGAGACAAATAACACAATATTATGAGTAAAATATAAAAACTACTACATAACATTCCAATATCTCGGCAAAAACGCGTAAAATTTCTTTTAAAAAGGAGACAGCAGTTAGAGTAACCAAAAACTACTTCAAGTGAATAAATTAGTCTCAATTCAAAGACTAGGAGACAACGACAGCAATACAGGTTGCAATAAGCAAGACGTAAGGGGAATTTATACGCGTCCAACCGCTGCGGTGGACCTCCGAACTTGGACGACGTCCAGAGAAATGAATCAGGGTTGGCGCAATTGAAATGCTCAAGACCTTTTATATAATTTTTAATTACTCTTAATCGATTGCAAATTTTAAAATACTACGTAAAAAAGGGAAAAGGAAGAAAACATTTATTAAAAACTTGGAAGTCAATTATACAAATACATCATTTAGTTCTAATAAATCCTTTACAAAGTCTTAACTATGGCACCAAAATTAGGTTTACATGTATTCGGTTAATAAGTGTTGTATAAATTGAAATAAAATAAATAAATGAGAAATAAGGTGTTCATAATTCAGAAAATGATAAAATAGTAGGTTTTATAAAAAGTGCATTTTTGAAGTAAAACCTTCTTTAGGCGCGTGGAGCGATACTTTTGGTAGGAGATAAATTTATAATTTCGCGTCATGGCATGCTAAATAAGCATGACCGGCCGAACTAGCGCGACTTGCGTCATACTGGCGACGCGTAGTATAAGGGGTCTGTATACATGTGATATTGATATTTTGCAGCTCATCATACGTTTGATTGATTAATAGACTTTATAAATATGTATATAATTATTGGTCCGATATAGATATACCCATAGATATGAAAACCACACTAATGTTAATGATGTCAATAAACAAATTCTGAAATTTAAATATTGTCATTCACACTATAATTAATATAAAAATTCAAAAGAGTCCTTATGACTGTCCCGACTTTTTTTATACCTATTTTAATATCTGTGGTATGTTATCGTTTATCTACCGGGTACGTTAGTACATATATATGTTTATTATTATCACATAACACAATAAAGAGATCTTAACATAATACAGTATTCTATTAATACAAGTAGGCGTATCTATATGGAATAGATTAGGCGGAAGCCTTTACCTTGTCAATAACTCTTTTCCTCTAATAATGGATAAAGCCAACCATTTCTCGGTTGGACGCGTGCACCTTTTTCCGTCACTACGTTTCGTACAGAAATTTGGTAAGTGAACGTTTAGGCTTAGAGTCTTAGACAAATATATCCGAGGCTTAATCAGTATTTGTTATTTTTAGGATTAGGTTTTTAGAGAAGAAATCCCGTCTCGTTAAGTCTACATTGCGCGCCCTTTAGAATCGTAATACGTTGTTGATTGAAATTTTCTTATTATAAAGAGTATGTTGAGAATTGTTTTGATTTAGTACGCAGAAGTTAAAAAAAAACTTATTTCTCTAGAAGCATCCTAACTTGTACGTTAGGGATGTCACTCATCCTATAACAAGGTGCTGTTCAAAGAGGAACTTAAATATGCTATTCAATGTCAGTACTATAAGAGTATGAACTTGGTGGTGCTTATGTAGCCCTTTACCATAAGATGTGGTGTAAACCTGTTTGCCACTCTTTAGCGTAAACAAATATTGCGGTGGATATCTTACTAAAAAAATGTGTACAAGCAACGTAATTGTTTAAGGGGATTTCTTATTATTTTGTTCTATTTTAAAAACGATAACATACTGAAACAATAATTCAAGCGAATTTTGAGAGTATGAGTGTTTCATGAAGAGTTCTTTTTTTATATCACTGGAGGTAAACGAATAGGTCACTTGATGTTAAGTGATCACCACCGTCCATAAACACTTGTAACACCAAGGGAGTCGCAAGTGCGTTACCAGCCTGTTTGGGTGAGGGGAGTGGGGAGGAGGAGAGGATGGAGAGAGGAGGGGAGGGAGGAGGGTAAGTGGATAACCAGTGCTCTCACTGACCGAACGAAAGGCAACAATGCAAACAATGTTACTTCACGTCGGTTTTCTGTGAGTGGGTGGTACTACCCCAGGCGAGCCTACCCATTCATGCTGAATCCAATAATAGCTTCAGCGTGGCTCTACTACTTACAAAACGACACGACCGTGGCTTACGGTATGGATCTCGCTGACATAAGCATTGTTCCAACTCAGTTGCAAGCATTCGAACCTACGTCGAACGACGCTGTGTCCGAACACGCTAGCAACTAAACCACCATCGCTTCAAATTCACTTAGTTATTATCAATAATATGTTGTTCGTAGTCGGTTAACTCACCCACCCTACGCTCCTGTCAACCCCGGCCCACCAGCACTAATGCTTGGATTTCGCATATGGAACTATGTGACATACAATTTATATGATAATTCATAACCGTTGCACCTCTCATAATTGAATGCACCACTCATACTTGTTGCATCGTTCTTCTTGACGTATCCGTCAATGGTGAACCTGATTACAATTGAGCGTCGATATAATATGTAGGAAGGCTTCGGACATGTTTTAAGTATAAGACATTTTGTATCTAGATCTTGTAATCTCTTCAGAGCAAAGTTGTGTCACTTTCGTTTCTATTGCGCGAATTCTATCTCGCGTGGAATGTCAGTTGCGGTCGATTGCCGCTTGAAGACGCCACACTAAAACACAAGAGTTAACTTTCAGGTGCGCCTTTGTCTCTTTCAGCTGTGAGTGGAAAACAGCTTTAGGCAAACTTGAGTTACTCATACGAATAAAATATCTGCACCATCTCCGTGGATGTTAATGTAATAATATATCGAACAAAAAGATTGATATTTTCGATATATCGTAAATAGTTCATATCTCATTACTTGATAGTAAGAGGTAAATGGAAGAAATATTAAAGCATCTATTAAAAATTTGAAATACAATCAGTATTATTAGGACAAGTACCAAGATTTTTTTTATAATTCTCGATATTTTTTACTTAATGTTCCGTAAACATTATTTTATTTACTGTACTACTTGATTAACACTAATTTAATTAAACTTCCATACAAATTTCATAAACTCTACTAAATGGTGTTCTTGAATAAACAAATAACTCATCTGGTTCACTTTCGTTAGTGCAGCCCTCTCCAGGAGTAAGTTACTAGCAAACCTGATCGGGTTCTAAGATTTAGAGAAGAGATTTTAGCTATAAGACCAAATTTTTTTATATAGAAACTTGTGTCTAATTGCAAATGTTTTTAAATTAATATTTGCTATGTTTTAACGTTCGATTAAAGAAAAAAACCATGCTTCTTTCTAAATATATAAATTAAAAATAATATCCAGAATATGTATAACATATACACTTGTATTTAAAATATATATTAAGGATCGATTATTTGTATCTTTGAATGAAAAACCTAGTTTTAATTAATGACGAACAATTTCCAATGACAAGTACCAATAATTTACAACTTTCTCAATTCTGTGGGACTGTTATGTTTCTGCAAGGAAAACAGTAAGTTTAGGGTAACATTGTTAAGTAAACGTCCATTATTAGATATATCCGGTAAAATATATCGATGTTTGATATACATATTGAATGGATAGATACATCGGATTAGTTCGATATATCGAAGTCAAACTTCGATATTTTTTTAATATAGATATATGCCGAACGCCTTTAATCGACTCTTTTTACGTTGCAAGGTGTAGACCTAGTTGCGGAGAACGAAAACATCGAATTTAATTCCGAATGCAAATAATGAGATGTTTAACGAACAGCCCTCGGGGACTAGCCTTGTGAGCTTTAAGCACGCTCTATGTAATTCGCATCTGAAGCTGAAAATTAAACTTCTCTTTGTCCGCCGTTTGTTAAATATTTAACAGTGACCTTTAATAAATAGAATATGCATATAACAGCGAGATCTCAATTTTCAACCTCATTCTGTCCACATTTGAAGTTTAGTGAACTAGAATCTTTAATTATAGTTAAGTTCTACTTCTTTTGGCTCGTTTGGGACAAGTTATGAGTGTGAATTTTTTAAAAATGCGCGCGCACACGACGTTTAAAAGCGACACCATGAAGTTGGATGGTAATTGCCTGTCAAGTTTTCGTGAGAACTGTTAACTTTATTCAAGATAGTTATTCAAATATATATGAATCTACAACACGAGTTTTATAACAGTGGAGATAAAAATATATATTCATACATAAATACAATATACAAATATACATGTATGCTGGTATATAATAATTTATTATGATAATTCGTCACAAAAGTAGTTTTTATATTATAAACTTTTTAAAATAGTTTAATAGATTTCAGGTTAACTGTTGGTACGTTTTTCCTTTTATTTGTTTACATTATAATTGATTAATGTTACATTATTATTTGATAAACAGTTTATTCTACTTATTTTTTGTGTTACTTGATTATGTATACAGATATATAAAAATAATTTAAAGCCTATTAAAGATAATTATATTTCATAATTAAAACATTATCAATTACATCGAATATCTTTTTTAACTTAAAGAAGTGTAGCTTCTTACGAGCGTATATAACTACATATACATATACGTTTCTTTTACATTTAAAATATTATATTCTTTATAAATTATGAGAAGATATATTAACTCTGAGTTTACAACTTACACGTTCATATAGTTTCAATAATTATTTTTTTTTCAAAATTACTTAACATTTATCGTTATATTATGGCAAAATTGTGACTCTCCTCGTGTCGCAGGTGTCCATGGGCGGCGGTGATCACTTACCATCAGGTGACCCGCATGTACGTTTGCCATCATTGGTATAAAAAAAAATTAAAAAATATATTTACATATTATGTATATAGCCTTTGTATTATTCTGAGCTATAAGCTGTAGTACGTTAAAGTTTAATTAAAATCCGCTGTAAAATAGTTTTTGTGTGAAAGAGAAACTAACATCCATTCTCATCGCAAAGTTTTTCTCTTATAATATTAAAAGGATTTTATAAATGTGTATGAACGTAAATATTTTGATTTTCACGTTACACAAAGTTTATGCATAAATCTTTTTGGGGTTCCGTATCTTATAATGAAAAACTGGCCTCCTTTTGATGTGAATAGTGATGTGTATAGATATACGGGCGGGTCAGATCGACTAGACTGTTGGCATGACGACGCGTCGCGACGGCATACGTCGCTACGCTATATGATTTTGAACTTTTCTTTAATGAATATAAATGTGTATTGAATAAACAATCGCCTTTTTCTTGAAACAAATCTTAATATTTTATTCTTGATTAAGTCATATTTATTTCCACTCGTAAACTATCCTTTTATGCATATATATACATACTGGTAATACCAGTACCAAACAATTTTGATGTTTCACATCTACCAGGTGTCCCGTGACGACTCAATTTTCAAGTGGAAACTTCTTTATGCGCGTTGGGCGGCATTTTTGGCAGGAGATAAATTTATAATTTCGTGTCACGACATGCTACGTAAGCATGACCGGCCGTATTGAGCTTATTTCATTTGTTTGAGTTTTCATTTCTGTCGGCAGTCCTTATGACTGCGTTGACTTTTTTTATTGTCCAAACGTAAGAGCGATTGATTACTATCTCATCTAGGTTTAAATGACTACATGACCCTAGACATGCTGAACCTAGAAAAAACTGGTTTCAAATTTACCTACTAGATTACTCCTTGAGACAACAAATTAGAAGCTCGAGGATGAGATAACTTATCGTGTTGATTTAGAACAAGCCCTACCATGTTTTTGTTTCAGCACAATGTTTACTTCACCAATAGTTAAGACTCATTGCAGGATTTGAAACTATGTACAGGTGTGTAATCATTTGTTATCCATCTATCCGTCAAGGCCTATTTTCTCGAAAACCGTTAGAGGTTAGAAGTGAAATATGTTTTTAAACTAAAATAATAAAGATATATGTATCTTATACTAAAATTACCACACTCTGAGGGAGTATTAAAATTGCGTGACTGAAATGTTACAGTATATAAAGGTAACATTTAAAAAATATTTATATTTAACATGTTATACGGAACCCTCAGGGTGCCAATTTTACTAGCTGGGGTTACCTTATATTTATTATGAAAACTTACACCAATTTAGTGATAATTATGTTCTTCTTATCTGATTATAAGCAATAAGCTCGTTAATTATTTGTTAAATATTAGCCAACTAAGTTCTTTACAGTTAGCATAAGGTTTATATACATGCGCCACAGAGCGTCCGAGTTAAGTTATATTCTGGACATCGAACCGAATACGAAGAGAAACAAAAGGAAGTAATCTTGTTAACTACGAGCACAGCATTATAAGGTATACGTGAATTGCTTTCACTAAAAAAGACATTTGATCAACCATATGAGGTACAAAATAACAATGTTGTATTTAAAAAATAGAATAAGTTTCTGCTTTAAAAAGTTTTTTTTTATACGAGATTATTACTGAAGGCACTGGAAAATATAGACAGTTGGGATGATAAGTTATTAGAAATTATAGAAGCCTCACGCGAAAGCAAATTAATTTCATACAGACCTCATTCATAATTATAAAACAACATTGTAAAATCAACATTTATCGAATGAAAACACCTCATTTAGTATTCTACTATATTTTCTTTTGGTTCTTCGTTTGTATAAATATTCGAATACAAGGTTAGTGTCCAAAGATATTTCAAACCAGTTTTAGATTTATTTTTAACTACATTTCTTATCTGGTACCTTTATTGCGAAATCAAAGCTCGCATTGGTAAAGCGGTGACCATGTTTGAAAAGCTGAGTACAAGAATGTGGAATAATAACCACTTTACTAACAAAACCAAAATGACTGTTTACCAAATATGCGTCTTAACCATACTCTTGTACGGAGGAGAAAGTTAGATAACCCATGCGAAACAAGAACACCAGCTAAATGCTTTTCAGATGCGATATATTCACAAAATTCTAGGGATAACCTGGTCGAACAATCCAAAACGAGAAAGTTTTGAACATTGCTCAACTCCCCAGCGTTATGCTGTACTGAAACAGACGTGTCTTCGCTGGCTAGGACATGTACACCGCTTAGATGCATCCTGTATGCCAAGGCGTATCTGACTGGGGGCTATAGCGTACGCAAAAAGAAATATTGGGAGGCCATTGCTACGTTTTAAATATTGTCACAAGCGAAATATGTCCTCTTTTGGCGTTGACTGTAGAAGACGGCAGGAGCTCGCTCAGGATAGAAACAGGTGAAAACGATGCATTTATGAAGGCGTTATGACCCACAATAAAACGTGGTTCAACCTTGGTCACTACAAAAACGTACTAAACGTCATCTGTCTTCACGAAATGACTAATCGCCTCCAGACTTGACATTCACCTGTCGATCCCGTGGGCGAGGCTGTCGCTCCCGAATTGGATTATATAGCCACGAAAAGAAAAGTCTTCATGACGCTGTTTAAATCATCTTCGGTAGACGTAAAGGCCCTTATCTATCTATATTATAATAAAACTG
>MU160217.1:0-12357 GCA_015888305.1 Antheraea pernyi
TAATATATATGATGATGATGATAATATAAAAATAAATGTTATGTAGTAATGTAGTTTAGTATGTAATGTAGTTTAGGAAAGAAACACATTTCAGGAAAATATGCAATAATATAATAATCGATAAGAAATGGTAAATAGAATTCAATCTGACCTTAGTAGATTTTAACCACATTTCACCTCCAGGATGTGAAGATATGAAATCGCTGAAGTCATATAATCCGTCATGTATCCTCCACAACCCTTCTGCGCCATCTTGAATTTGTTTCCCCTGAATCCATTTTAATGGAGATTTCGGAATTTCATCACGAAAAAGTGGGTATTTCAATTTGGGAAAGCTTACTTGGCGTCTCTCTGGATCTGGTGCCATTATGTCTGAAAATTATAAAAGATTATACATTTCTTAATTTCGTAATTCAATATATCAGGTAGCGTTCGCTAGATATAGCATCATCATCAAGTTGTATAAGGTATGGGCGAGCATATATCTGTATGTTCCAGTAGTTGTTAATCACCATTCGTTCCCTTTTTAGAATCAATGTGTTATACACACTCCAATATCAGATAACATAATTTAAAAATGTACTAAATTGTTACTTTAAAACGTTTTAAAGTGATTTTATACATACGGCTATTATATCCGAGACGTTATATTTAATTACAATAGGCTTTTTTTAAATAATAGCTTCGATTCCCATGTAATTGCTGCTATTAATGACGCACCCATGTTAATTATTACATAACAATACTTATTAACATTCTTAAGGTTGATTCGCTAATTATGGCTAAACTAAAAATAATTAAATAAATTACAAAAGTTCCTTGTATAACTTAGGTACGCACTAAATAAAGTGTGTGTGTACTTATGTACGCGCGTTAGAAGTTATACTTCTTTGGCGTAACAAGATAAAAATCTTTTCAAAAAATCTTACGCGTTATTCTACGTTTGTAGAAAAAACGACACAAACGATAGAAAAAAGGTATTTAATACATTGAAAGTTTTTATACAAAGAAATACAAACAACAAATACAAAGAAACAAAATGTTGACTATAGCTAACTTCAGGGTGTCGGTTTTTCGTGACGGTGTGCGCGCGCATCATAAAAATTTACTCTCGTCATTTTTCCCTAACGCGCCAAAAGAAGTATAACTTCAAAAATATTTTTTGCAAATGTATCCTCAAACATTTTTGAGATACTACTGACGGGAAATCCGAACGAGTACGCTGCTAGTATACGTAATTTTTGCATTGCATGCAAAATAATGAAAAGAAGTAACTTTTTGGTTGTTGATGCTGGCAGTTAAATGCCTGTTTTTTATTTATTTCTTTACAGGAGCTAATATTACAAGGTGATATATATGCCATACGTTGTTATCGTATAAATACTTTGACGATAAATAATTGGTAACACAGCTCTAATATACGATGTACTTGAAGTACTTGCCATAATCTACATTATCTTGTTTTTATATTAAAATAACGATTTCATTTTTGTTATCTAGCTCGATAAGATTTCACAGTCCTTTAAGAAACTATGTCTAGTTTAAAAATCTATCTATCAACTAGAGAGTGAGACAAGGGTAACTTTGTCCTACCTAGACATATAAATGCACGTGCAAATTACCTGTTCAAGCCTTCTTTTATATGACAAACTCTCTCTGACAGCGAGCACGATGCAATCGGATATAATAACGGTAACCGTAATCGCGATCTGGTTGACACGATTACTATGTCTTACTACTCTATCTCATTTGAAGCACCTTATGACAATTGAAGTGGGGAATAGTATTTTACTAAAGACCAAAACAACTTGTACAACAAAGATATAAGAAAAAATGTAATATTCAAAAATTCCGGAATTCCAATTAAAGAAAATTGTTATGTCAATCAAGATACTTGCTCTTGGAGTTATATACTGCGTGAAAAGTTGATTGTTCGTCGAATATTCTTTATAAGTCACTGTCAATACCAGCGACTAATAAAGTTAAGGCCGAGGTTATATCATGTATGTATGATTAAACGATTCGGCCGTGATCGTGGAAATAAATCTGAACAGTTAAAAATACAAGAATCACTATTGAATATACTAAGACTTTCTATCTGAGAGTAAACATTATATTTAAATAATTCTAAAAATGGTATTCATATATTTTCATATTGAAGTGAGTAATGTAAGTAAGGTATGTATTTGTGTGTACGTAAACAATGTGTAGGTATGTATAAGAGCCTGTCTCTGTCTAGTACTATACAAAAATAGACAAATAGGGAAGAACATCCATACATCGTACAAATACATAAAATGGTCGTGCCTTTTGTTTTAATCGTAGTAGTGAGAGTTGTAACTCATATTCATTCATACAGTTTAATGTGTTAAAGTTTTTTTTTTCTTTTTTATAATTAACTGTGCGACGCTTGACCTCTGTCACACCTGATGTAAAGTGAATACGAAGCCTAGGATATAACGCGTTCACGCAGTAAATGCACATTCACTCTTCTTTTGAAGATTGCTACATCATATGCTTCAGGAAAAACAGACGCAGGCAGCGCATTCCACTCCCTCGCGGTTCGCATAATAAATGACCAAGCGTAGCACTTCGTCCGGATGAAGGGTATGTCAACCGCGAATGAATGGAGGTCTGTACGGCGTCTGGTAGTCCTGAGATGAAATGGAGACGGTGGTATTAGTTGGTGCAGATCTTGTGCACATTCCCCAAAGTGTAGCCGATAAAATACCACAAGACAGGCGACTCTACGTCGATGTTCAAGTGGTTGCAGTTTGGCTGTTATCAGTGGGTCGTTACCGATAAGTCTTCGAGCTCTGTGATCAACGGAGTCTAGCAAGGCCAACTGGTATTTGGCAGACCCGTCCCAAAGGTGGCAGCAATACTCCACACACGGCCTTATCTGCGACTTATACAGATTAAAAAGTTGCTCCGGCGTAAAGTATCGCCTCACCCTGAAAAGGACCCCCAATTTTTAGCCTTAGCCTCAATAGAACGTCCATAGTTGATCTTGGCGTTTAAATTTATCCCGAGGAGCGCCTTTGGCACTTTCGCGCCATCGACGTTTGCGATCTTTTTAGAGGGCAATTTGTCCTCCGGATCGGAAGGTGAGTTCGGGCGCTTCTTGTTCTTGCGCGGTTTGCGGTGCGTGACGGTGGTGAAGCCATCGTCCGCAGCAGGGGCTTGCTCAGCCTGAGGGGCTTGCTCGGCAGGGGGATCCTGCTGAGCAGGAGGGTCTTGCTCCATGTCGGAGCCGGAGTCGGAGTCGGAGTCATCGCTATCGCGATCGGCTGGGGTTGGGGAGTTGTTGGAAGCCTCGATCTTGGCATAGATCGAGGGAGCGGGCTTCGAGGAATGAGGGAGCTCGGTGCGATGCTTTGCAGCGTACGCATCGTAATCGTCTACGAGACGAGGACAGATAGCGGCTATGAAGCCGCGGAGGCTAATGAGCTCAGTCTCTAAGAGACTGATCTCTTGTTCAGCGGCCATACCGGGGCCTGAGGAGGGGAGTGGGGCGGGGGAAGACATGTGAAACCTCCCTGCCAGAGGGGCAGGGGGGCGCGCCTTAATGAATTTAACGGACTATCCCGAGTCCGGATCAAAGGGAGCTGTTTAAAACTAAACAAAATAGGAAAACAACGCAAATACGTACCTGAGCGAGACAGGGGAAAAATAACATAAGACTACTTAAGTAAACAAACAATAAAAAGAAAATAAATTTAAAAATAAATCACTGAAGAATTAAAGAAATACGTAAATAAATAGATAAACAAAAGAGTAAATAAATAAATATACCAAGAAATAGATAAAGCAATAAATAAATACAAGGAAAGGTCTCACTCAGTTCCAAGAAAAAGAACGCAGGTGCAGAGCACCTGTGAAGCGCAGGTGTGCCGGATCGAAACAAACAATAACTGACGTCACTAAATCACGAGTATTAAAATCGAACTTAGCGCGCGCAGCATAACGGACAACCGCTCAAGTCGACGGTTCGATCGGAACTCCGGCTCTACCACCATCAGACTCACCATAAGGGTGACTTTGTGCTACCTAGACAACATAAATACACGTGCATATTAACTGTTCAAGCCTTCTTTTATATGACAAACTCTCTCTGACAGCGAGCACGATGCAATCGAATATAATAACGGTAACTGTAATCGCGATCTGGTTGACTCAATTACTATGTCTTACTACTCTATCTCATTTGAAGCTCCTTATGACAATTGAAGTGGGGAATAGTATTACTAAAGACCAAAACAACTTGTAGAACAAAGATAAGAGAAAAAAATATTAAAAAATTCCGGAATTCCAATTAAAGAAAATAGTTATGCCAATCAAGATATCTGGCCCTTACCTTGGGGTTATATAATGCGTGAAAATTTGATTGTTCGTCGAATATTCTTTATAAGTCACTGTCAATACCAGCGACTAATAAAGTTAAGGCCGAGGTTATATCATGTATGTATGATTAAACGATTCGGCCGTGATCGTGGAAATAAATCTGAACAGTTAAAAATACAAGAATCACTATTGAATATACTAAGACTTTCTATCTGAGAGTAAACATTATATTTAAATAATTCTAAAAATGGTATTCATATATTTTCATATTGAAGTGAGTAATGTAAGTAAGGTATGTATTTGTGTGTACGTAAACAATGTGTAGGTATGTATAAGAGCCTGTCTCTGTCTAGTACTATACAAAAATGAGTAAATGTATAGTAAAGTAGTCTGCATTTGCAAACGGGTGCATCTTTGGGAGATTTTTGGCATACGATGGACTGCCTATGTAAATGTACAAAATGAAACTCGACGAAATATTAATATTGGTTTAGGTTGTTTTAGATTACATACAGAATATATCTATACAATTTACTCCTAAATTATGAAGTCTTGTGTAAAAATAGCTATCATTCCTATTAGTTACTTCCAGAAGAAGAGTTCAATGTGTATGAATTTTCTGAACTTACGACTTATCGTGCCTAGTATCCGACAAATCGGGAAGAACATCCATACATCGTACAAATAGATAAAATGGTTTTACCTTTTGTTTTAATCGGAGTAGTGAGAGATGTAGCTTCGGATTCATACAGTTTAATATGTTAAAGTAAATTTAATGAGTTTTTCGAAATAATTTCTGTGACTCATATTGTTATTTGGAAGTTATGCCAGTTTAAAAAAAAATGGAGTGTGAGTTCACACTTGGTAAAAGTTAAATTTATTATTGTGATCGATTTTTAAGAGAATGAGATGAATATGGTATACATTCGTTTTCAGCATTATTTTGTAATATTTTATTATATATTAAAAGTCTATATAATACACAACACAGAATAATTTTCAAGAGTGCGCGAAAGTCACTACGACCCAACATAAAATAATGTGCTATAGATTTCAACGTTTCTCCCTCTCTCTGTATATATTTTAAGTACATTAAGAATATACATCGCGTTTTTTCATAGCCCGAATCTTATATATAATTTTATAGCTATCTCTTTTTCGCTACACATTTTCATTTCAAAAGAAGTTTCAGTTTAAAAATAAAAATGTAAAATACAAATACTTCAGGCTTAAGGAAGCAACTACTATCTTTACATGAGAAGGTATTGCACATTTTTATTCCCGTAGATATTCTTATAAATTCTTATTCGTTATGAATTTAATTAACTTGATTGGACTTTACTATGTCGATGTAACTATATCATGTATCTGTTGCGTTGTTGTAAGGTCTAACGTGTTTAATAAATAGCAATAGGCCAATTAGTAATTGCAAGATTTGCAAGACTCTTGCTGCAAGACCAAAGCTGAGAGCGCAGTACCAAGACCAAAACTAGACTTGTCTTGGTCTTGCAGTTGGACAACATTAAGAATAATAGAATTTACGAGGTCGATAAATGGTCATAGGGGTTAATTAGTATTAACAAAATTATTTATACAATAAAATATACGATTCCTATTGACATATAAAAACCCAAGACACACAGCCTCGAATAAAAGTAGCGCTCAAAACCGGCCGCAAAAACTCCCCAATATACATACGTGGTTATAGTTATGCGATTAACTTATGATTTTGTAAATTCAAACTTATATGAATGATTTAAAGTTGTTTTTACAAGGACGCAAGCGACGTGATACTATATGAAATGACTGCATAATCCAAAATTATACATTCATTTTTATGTGCCGGCTGTGAGACGTTAAGTGGGCATCTTGGGTTTTTGTATATCAATGGTGGTTCCTATGGAACAACAATATCATTTATATGAGATAGAAATCGGGAGCACGAGCTGGTTACGAATAAATAACCTGTTTCTTAATGTCCGAGTAAATGCATCGAGGGAAAAAAAATATTTTGAAGGTTAGCAAGTTCATTTTCTTGTTTTATTTCTTTATTACTATATGTTTTGGTATTATATTATCTACTATATACATTGTACATTATTACAATGAAGAAGGTAATTTGTAATTTCCTTATTTGAATAAGTAGATACCTATGTTCCATAAATTGTTTATAATTTTAATATCATTTAATATCAATATTAAAAATAATGTAGGTTTTAGACTTATTTGAGGTTAAAATGTACCTATTGACGGAAATCAGTGGTAATTTAGTAGGTAATCAGTGAACTATTGACCTAACTTCATGAATATTAAATACACCTTCATAAGAACTCGTTCTTTGTCCTATGATAAAAATAATATCTATTTTGCTCGATGTAAACTTTTATTATATAACGTATTATTTACAATACCTGTATAAAATTTGGTCTAAACAGGAAATCACTTTTATTAATTGAACAAATGTAAACTCTCGCGACTGTCTGGTAACGCTGCTGTGCACTAACTACAATTACGATCGATACACAATCGTAAGCGCACCGTAAGACCTTTTTTTAAATTCCGGTGTAGATAGGGTTGCCAAAAGGCTTCGATCAACAATAACTGGATAACGGGTCGGCGCGAAAAATACGTCTCGGTAAATAAGAGCTCACTTGAAATGTGTGCCCTTATTTTGTTTAGTTTGTTTGAAACACAGCCAATGTAAGCCCGTTTCACATGCCGCAGTGTATCCAAAAGATGCAAAAATAATACCCGAAAAAGCAATTTAACGGCCGGAGTATCTTACTTTCGCTAAATACATGTTGAATAAGTTATATTTTAAGCTTTAAACTAACTAATAATATCAAATTTTGAACAAAATTACCGATTTTAAACCTGTGATACAAATGTTTGGCCTCGCCAGACACAAACACGCTCAATAACGGGAAAACGTACTTTATTCATTACGTGTTAAGCTTGAATTCATACTAAATGTTGTTTATGTTATCTTTTCATTTGTGAGGGGTAATTTATTACTTTGCTCCTTTTATCGTAAGTATTAGATAATATTTTGAACATTTCTGACTTTATTACAAGGTGTTATGGCTGTAATTAGGTTGAAATTAAAACAGTTTTAACACTTTTTTTTTCTCCTTTTCTTAGTAAACAAATAGCTACACATAAGTATATATTCACGTGGGCGGCTTTTAGTTTCGATTTGTACGTGACCCTTTATCTAGTTATTGTTGATCGAAGCCAAAAGGGATTAAATTTAAAAGTTTTGGTTACTTTCGTAGTTATATTTTAGGACACTGTGGTCTTCAAATTGTATACCTATGTAATTAATAAGTTTATATTGTTATACTCTATGTAAGAACTTATTGTTACAAATAAACAACGAAAGAGCCATCGAATGTTGGAACCAGAAACAATCAGATTCTAATAATAACCCGTCTCCAATTTTATAGAATCATTTCGATAAAAACGTCAGCTCTCCGAACCTTCTTTTTCACCATGTGATACACTCAAATGTGCCCCAAGAGTTCATTCTCGCTTCCTCACTGTTCGATTTCCGAGGTTCGAGATTGTAACGATGATGATATAGGCATCGCAGATACCCAATCTCAGAGGCTTCATCCAACAGGTCGTTCGTGATCTTGGCGAATGGTAACGTAGATGGCAGGTAGAAATCAAACCTGATAAGAGTTCCGGGATACTCTTCGATGTCATTAAAACTCATGACCAACCATTCAAGCATCACAGGCTATGCAGTTGCCATTCCATAGGCCACTTACGACTCTTACGAAAGGCAATCGGTTTCCGGAAGATCAAGCTCTATAAGGACTTGGAGTTTCCTTCAATCTGGGCGTACGTATTGTCCCCCACGGCCAACTACTTTGACAGAGCCGTGAATCAAGCCAGCCCGTTAATGGTATCCGTCGCGGATAATAGCACCAAATCTGACGTCCCGCTTTATAAAAGACGAACGCGTAATATTTTCACGGACGAAATAACGTCAGCGAATGATCAGTACCCTTTCGACTCTTCAAAAAGAGTTTTCGTGCCCACGTCTGCGCAACAACAATTCACGCTGCCATGGTGTGGTGTTGAATTTTACGCCAGTGCACTCTCCACGGCGTTCCTCGGAAGCGTTTCAAGTCTAGGTTCTATCTCCCTGACTGGAGCCCTCTAGAATGATGCTAGCATAGTAAAGTGACACTATTGCTCCCTTTTTTTAAGATATAAAAATTCTACATATGATACCCTCAGACTGACGCGAGACAGCGTGAGGGTTATGTTGGCCTCGTACCGACTGAAACCCCTAAGTCTCTTTGACGCGTATGATTACTAGGGTCGCAGGATCGTATAAACATGATCTGCAGTCCTGGCCAGGCGTTCAAGTCGTTCGTAGGTGTTCAGACGAGGGAACATTGTACGCCAACTCAACACACAGAGCAGCCCACATATGTGGATATACACACAGTAGGTACGCATATAGTGAAAGGGATTTTGTATTTTTCCCCCTTATTATTTCGATTTGGTTAGTCACTTTAATCAGATTGTGAGATTCAGAATACATGTTTGCACATTTTTGTTTTTTTACACATGCAGGTATCCATATGTATAATTAGTTTAATTAACTTAGAGTAATTATAATCGCGATGTTGCATACAAGGCAACAGGCCAAGCCGAGATGCGGTCACTTTGGTCTTCTTGTGCTTATTTCCATACAGGTGAGTGCTTTAAGCTGTTAATGTACGGCAGGCCAACAGTATTTAGTCAGTTCGAAAAAAGTTCAAAGGGAGTTTTATTCTTGGGAACATCGGAGCGAATACGAAGAAAACGAAAGAAAAAAAATTTAAAACAGATTTAATTTTTATTAACATATCAATAATTCCTTCTGTATTGTGTGTCGCATTTGGACAGCTATGCGTCTTTAATGAGTTCATTACAAATATTTCCATTAATTGTTTTTGGCTGTGTATTATGTTTATAATTTTGTATGGAAATTGCAGGCGCTGTGTAATATATATGGGATTTAATATGATAGTTAAAACCGGACAGAAACGCTGACGTAAACTGGTAATATTATAAACACCTCAACATAAATATTATACAGTAATTTATAAAAAATATATATTTTACTGATATTTTTTTATACTTTATACGAATTTTTGCGTTTGACCATAATCTAATTAAATAACAATTTGGTAAACACTGCTTAAACTAAAGAGGGACTGACTCTCAAATGACTGATATTTTTTTATACTTTATACGAATTTTTGCGTTTGCCCATAATCTAATTTGATGTTAAATGACAATTTGGTAAACACCGCTTAACCTGGAGAGGGACTGACTCTCAAATTCAGCTGTCGGAATACACAAGTAGATGCTTGGCGACAGACTTTCAACTTGAGGATGGCAGTTCGCCAGATGGATCAAGAAAAAGCCGTGGTAAGGATTTTCCAAGATGGTTTTCTTCACCAAAAATTCCGACTAAGTTACAAGGATCTGGACCTCTTTTTTTCGCGAACTGAACTTTTTTCGGAATCCACTTTGAGATCTGCACCTAGCCGGGCAGCTCAAGTGAGTATGCCAGATTTCTACTGACTAAACACCCTCGGTGTTCTTCTTGCACCATAGCCGGGTGGGTATGAACGGCCTCTGCAGTGCTTCTACCCGACCCGGCACGTGTTGACCCCTCAGAGCCCCGACTCGTAGTCTGAAGAGGGAAGACCGACTGATGAAGGAAGACCAAGGATGTGAACCTACGTTAACCGTTGCTGTATACGACCACTCTATCGACCAATTCATTATCGCTTCGATTAAACGATTAAATAATAACAAACAACAACTGTAGTTTTGTTTACATTTTAAATAAAAAATAATTTACTCAAATGTATTATTTGGGTGATTCATATTTCGGCAGGCGTTTCCCACGCCGCACCCAGCTGAGGCAACCCGGTTGCAAGACTGCCTCCCAGCCCGCCGAACCGATTTGAACCTACGTTAACCGTTGCTATATACGACCACTCTATCGACCAAGTCATCATCGCTTCGATTACACGATTAAATAATAACAAACAACAACTGTAGTTTTGTTTACATTTTAAATAAAAAATAATTTACTCAAATGTATTATTTGGGTGATTCATATTTAAAAATATTAAAGTTTAACGTTTATTCAAATATTATTTAGTTGTCGAGTCTGCTTCAATTCAAATTACGAGAGCAATTTGCGAATGGGTCAATATTTTAATAAAGGTAGGTATGTCGCGGCGCGTTTGTGTAAATATTGTTTTTATTTTATCGGTAAAAACGAAGTCTGCTTTACATCTACTTATGTCAATTAAATTAGGAATATATTTGGAATGCTTAGTTAGATTCTATTTACTGAACTGTAAAGCTAATTTCCACCATATTGCCGTCTTTGCACTAGTTGTCATTCCAGTCGAACGCCTTGTGCACTACTTACCAAGCTCGATAACGCGGTCAAGTTCCATCAGGCCAACAGCTTTTATTCAGTTCGAATAAATATAAATAATCAATTTTTTTTCTCGCTCCTTATTCACCGTCATTATTTTATTGTAGTAGGAAAAATGAATATTCTATTGCACATGCATTAATATGTAAAGAAATAAATTATCTACTTCTTCTATAAAGTAATGTACAAACTCCAACAGACTGCGTAGTTTAGAACGTATTGTTATATGCTATATTATGCTATTACTATAGCGAAGAAAGTCGGTAAATATTAGAACGATTTTCAGTTTATAATTTATATTTACTGGCTGTGCCTCGCGTTAAATTTGAAATTTATGACAAAGATATGAAAGTGTAAGTAAATTACATATAAAACACAGCTCTTCGATAAGAAGCTAACCATGTATATAACACATCTCTGCCATAGGTATTCACAGTTCGGCAATTAGACCAACTCTCCTTCTACGCCACACGGTCTGCTCGTATTATTACTTCGTTCTCATTTATCTAATCTTCTGACCTACATTTTGTATGATAATTGTTCAGTTTCAACTTCAACTGCAACGTTTTAATAATTGCGTCTCGTAGATACGAATTCTGCCAGTGTCAATATGATAATTGTTTCCCTCCTAAGGATCATCGCGCGATGACAGATAGCCCATCTACTTCCTTAATAAATACGATATAAAATCCAAAAATAATTTGCTTTAACTAGTAATTTTAGAAATTAACTCGTAAAAATAAACAACCTTTTTATTCTTAGTATAGACTTTAAACCTTAATAGTGTTTACTTTGCTTATTTACAAATGTAAATAAGCGGATGAAGTCTAATTAGTTTGTTTTTTATTATTTGTTTATATAATTACACATTCTGATTTTTTATAAAGATGTTTCCTTATTCGATACGCAGAGGAAAATTACTCTTATGATTCCAAAAGGGTTTCAGCTGAGAATTTATTATAATACTACTACAATTACTCGTAATTTCTGCGGTATGTAAAATAATAAGTAAATTATTAAGTGTGTATGGCTTATATTTCAATAGCTGCGTAAATTATATAAGACAGAGTTTAATTAATTTTATTAGGGTCCCTAATAAATGATTTTGAAGATGTGGAGTAAATTAATTAAATCTATCTATACTAATAGGTATATTTATATGTATGTATAGGTATAATTGCCGTTCTGCATTACTGGCCATTTCAAATCAAAATAATTTTTGTTTGGCTAAGAATTCTAATTTCAAATTAATTTTATTTTAAAAACATGGAATTCTTTTTCCAAAAGTAGTCATTTGTTTATTGATTAGTGTTACATTTTCATCGCACTATTTTAAATTCATTCTGATAGATTAATTAACTGTCGATCATAATTGGAATTAATTTTAACTATCAAATTATTCTGAACGAAATGGTGTTTTTAATTTCTTGTACAAAATCAAAGATAAAGATTAAATAGTTTTTATAATTGTGTACGTGAGTATCTAATTAGGTTAATTTAATATTCTAATATCATTTTTGTAGTAACGAGCTTCTTGTTACGTCAGGGTA